>VCRD01001012.1:120897-141352 GCA_006783055.1 Trinorchestia longiramus | reverse complement strand
TACGGCCGTGTTCATTGTGATATGTTGTATACTACGGCCGTGTTCATTGTGATGTGTTGTACAATACGGTTATGTTTATTGTGACAATAATGTTTACTACGGTTGTATTTATTGTGGCGATACAGAATAAATGACTACTTGTTATTATTTGATTTTCTTAAGTATAGAAATGCTTTGCCTACTATTAATTATACAATGATTGATTGACGATGAGTTCCTTTCTCTCTCTCATAACTAACGTAAATCTTGGTTTCCAAAGCAAGGTTTTTCTGTGTGTTGTTTTTCCGTTATTCTGAATTAATGTTTGTAAATGAAAATTAATTAATGCAAGAAATATGACATAATCGCCTTCGGAGGGGCCCTGGCCCTCCATGTGAATGAAATGATTAAAATTTCCTTTCGTAATTGCAATGATGTATTCGTACTAAAAGAGGTTTCATTCAGTGCATGCCTTTGTAGCTTTCCTTCTAATGGCTTTCCCACAAGCATTGAGATGCATATTACAGACGTTGTAAGGGTTTTGATAAAAAATCAATAAACCTAAAATAAACTAACTTCAAAATTTGAAGTTCTGTATAGGCGTTAGGTAGGAGAGTTTTCCCCTACTTTCCATCAGATTTCCTCTTAAAATTGAAACAGATAAATTTAACTTATAAAATATACGTGTGCACTCCTCAAAGCTCCAAATACAGCCGCTTGTAATCCAAACAATTTGGAGGCAGCGAGAACACGAGTCAAGTTAATACAAAATATTTTGTTATCAAAAATGTCAATAATAACTTTCACTTGCGTTGAATTGGGCTAAACATTTTCCATTCTTGTATGGAATATCTCTAAATTTATCAGTGCCTTTTGAAAAATCACTCATTGCATTTTAGTATCATGAGTAAGAAATGAATTCTAAAACTGTGTTTGAAATGCATTTATAAAAATCCTGTCCTCGGATATTCTTTAGCTTTATTATACTCTAGATATTCACGTTATAATATTTGAATGATAAATGATAAAAGCATTCGTCATAAATTACTTTTATGCTTGTAATGTTATGAAAATTATGGTTAATGATACAGGTATTGACAACTGAAGGATCATGTAAAGGCCTTTCACTTCTCACCTGCGCAGCAACGTATGCTGTTTATAATGTCATATTTTACGTTATTTCTACGAAATAACTTACCTAAGAAAAAAGACTCAATGCTCAAGTGGGCTTCTCACTTCAGTATTGATCCTTTGAAGCCCCGATAGCAACTCTCCGATGCTTTATGACTGTGAATCTCATTCACCATTCGCTTTTCTGTTGAACAGCATCAACATGTGATGTTCTGTCTGGAAACACTTTATATTCGCTGGTGAAGGTGAGTAGTTCTTCTGTTCTTCCTCATCAAATTATTGTTAGGTGCTTCATTTTCGTTCTTCGACACGGGAGCGATGAATATCTATTAGTGCTTTGTTCTGATGCAGTTGTGTTAGTTATTTTTGTTGTGTGTGTCAGTTCCAAATGATATGATCTTTCATTGGGGGGAAAATTCAAGATAAAATCTTGCAAATTTCGGGAAGTGTTTGAATTTTAGAACAAATGTATTAATTATTCAATAAGTTTCCATTATTGTAACACCTGTTTGTTCCCATGAATATTCAAAGAAATTTCTGTGTTTAACATAAACTCACAAAATACACAGGATCTCCATTATATATTACTACTGATCATGTGATTTATCTTATGCAGAAAATACACTCATCTCAATTCAACAAAATGAACAAGTGATGAAACGATTGTGTACAGATCTGACGTGAGTTAAGCAGTATTTTGTGCCCTGCATATGTACATTGACTCATGGATTTCATGGGGAGTTTACTTGCATTTGCCTGCATTGACGGCTTATCTGCACTTTCATTCTGGCCCAAAAGTTTGGCCTCCGTACAACACCCATGAATGACAGTACAGATAAGCTTTTATTTACATACCTGAGCGTATAGTAGGGTTACTCAGCACACATGTAGACATACATATCTGCTCTGCATACACACACATTTACAAAGACACGCACACCTTGAAGCCCTGGCCCCAGCTGTGATAATGAACACACTTGTATGCATACATGCATACTCTACACACACATGCTCACACAAACATACTTTGCACACAAACATACCCTACTCACGTTACGCACACACACACACTTTGGACACACATACAGTGCATACAGGCATGCACACCTTGAAGTGCTGGTCTCAGTAGAGGTAGCAAAGC
Source organism: Trinorchestia longiramus (assembly GCA_006783055.1). Lineage (NCBI taxonomy): Eukaryota > Metazoa > Arthropoda > Malacostraca > Amphipoda > Talitridae > Trinorchestia > Trinorchestia longiramus. Next base: position 139,101 of record VCRD01001012.1, on the reverse strand, counting down.
AGTCCTAAATAATGGGTCCGGAAGTCTCTCACCAGTTCCGTACGCCAAATGACTTTTTTTTGGTTTTGGCGGGCGATGCGTGCTTCCTCCATAAAACTCTCACAAGCTGATCCCATGCTAGTTGTCCTTGTAAATATCTGTACGTTTAGATTAGGATACTTTTTACAAAAATCCTTTTAGGAGCTGTTCTCTATGTTTCATTGTATACATTTTGTTGAAAGATCTTGTTGCAATAATCACTAAAGTCTGCCAAATTGGTGGAAATATGCAAAACAAACAGTACTTGACTAATTGATGTCTAAGAATGACTGAGGCAATCCCCTATTTAATGTAAAAAAGTCTCCCAGCGAAGAATTTTTTACTCACCTGAGTGTGTAAACGTAGCTCTTGTTATAACAGCCATAAAAATTTTTTTTGTAAAACTCTGTTCTACTTTATTCGACTTAAGGTCTGCACTCTAAATCTTTTAAATCCAATAATAAAACCAGATGTTATAATCAGTGAAAACCCATCACAAATCTTTTATTGAAGAACTACTCAGACTGCAAATGCTGTAGTTTCTTATATTCGCTCGTATTTTTCAGTTTCCATGATTTTGTGACCAACTGCAGGAAATAAGAACTAACCCCCAATTAATTAGTACAAAATATTAGAATATTTATGGGGTTGCTTAAAAGTCCAGAAAGAAACACAAACTGATCAACATGAGTTGCGTGCCAGGTTGCTATTTCTTTGTCGTGTTGCGGTTGATAATTTCATGTTTGGATTGTGACAATCCAGCGCTTCTCCGCTGGCAGCCACATCCTCTGTTTATAGCTCGAGCTCACCTCGTTTTCTGGTGCAATTGTTGAATGCATTATATTAGGGGTCTATTTTCAGTGTCCTATCGGATCTGTAATTTTGCGGTTTTCCTTTAAATTGTCAGTTTTTAACTTTAAAAATAACCAATATTTTCCGGCGTGCGTGGAATTACCCACAACTGAACACGTAACTCTCACAAGTCCTGCTTCTTACAATTTTTTTGTTCACTGAACGCAGATAATTTGTTGTGGTTGTAGAATTATTCTGAATTACTCAACCTATGAACAATCAATCGATTTGGTGTGCGTAAAAACAAAAATTTCTGCTGTCGCATTTCTGCTGTCAACCTGGATGTATTGTACATACGAATTATAGTTGCAGAGAACCTCAATGCTCCCAAATCTAGTTCTGAACCACAATGGCTTATTCGAAAGATGTGAAAATGATAAACGATTGAAAAGCGGTATAAATTTGATAATTTCATGCAAATATGTATGTCATTGCATTCACTTCACTGTGAAACAAGTGGCACTTAAGACAACGGCCTTCATGGTCAGTTGCTCTGGAATGCGGAAATTTTGAAACCATTCGTAAGTTAGTTCTTAAGCAAACATTCTCTTCTTGTAACTTCCTTATTCTTTTTTTGCTAACCTCCTTTCTTCAAATAGTTTCAGGAATTTTTCGCTTTACTTCCTTTACTTTTTTTCTTCGTCTTCGTCGCACTATGTGGTCGATCTTCTCGCTTTGTCAGCTCTCCTTTCGACAACATGTGATTGTGAAAAATTCTTCGTCTGAGGAACTTTTTTGCCTTAAATAGGTGTGCGCCTCAATCATTTTTGGGCTTCAATTCGCCGAACAAAATTTTAATTTGCACAGTTTCCAGCTATTTGGCAGGTTTTAATTGTCATTGCATCAGAATTTTTCAGCAATTCAATTATTATGGACGCTACGAAGCTTGGTGAACAACTCCTGAAACCATTTTCGTAACAAACATCCAACGCTAAGAAAATGTCTAAATGGGATCTATTTGCTCTTAAGAAATCTTACAAAGGTGTCATCGCTCTAACTAGTGCAGAATATTGAGGTGCAAAAATTGTCAATGGTTTTAAATTCGGGTGAGAAGGAGCTTTAGGGGATAATGTAACCTTTCAATAACGGTAGCTATACTTTTAAGTTTATATTAAAACGAAGTTGAGCTTATCGACCATCACCAAAATATTTGCCTTGCACAACAGTAGAAACTTCATGAATTGTCTTGACACTTTTATATGTCACCCATCCGAGCTGAATTCTCTACCTCTGACGAGTAGTTGTTTACGTTATCTGAGTCTAGCTGTAATTTTACCTGTGTTCTGTGCATGTATACTCAGGATAAAAGGATGAAACAGGGACGTTACCAGTAGCATTAACGAACATTGTGTGTGTGACCAGTCGTCTCCTTTGAACATTCAATCATTCAAAATATGTACATAATATATATAATATATATATTTTATGTTATATATTATAAATAAAAAATGACATCCTATTCTCCAGATCATCTTAATTTTTAAAAAATATCCTGTTGTTATGAGTTATTTCTACTCCTGTAATATATATATATATATATATATATATATATATATATATATATATATATATATCTATGTATGTATTTTACAAGAGTGGAAATAACATTCATGACCACCGAATGTTTAAAATAATTAAGATGATCAGAAGATTAGGATATAATTTTTTATGTCTATTCTGGATAGAATGAGTACATTAATCATGAGAGATGTCAGAACTTTTCAAAATGTTAGGTTGTACGTACAGCCTAGCTGCTTCTGAGGAATTTCAACATTTGCAAAGAGTATTTCAAGAAGAAATAAATTTAAGAATGAAAGTAGATAGATCACAGGCACTCATGCCGGGGTCGGTTGTACGGCACGTCGGCCTCCCTCATTCACTGAAAATAAAAAAGCAAAGATAAGACCATTGTGTCGACACTAACCCCACATCATACTCCTGCAACACGTTTACTTTCCGAATGTTCACCGTCATACAGACTACACGCATGTACATGCATGATGCAAGTTAACCAGTGTACTAAAAAATCAAATGGAAATTAACCAATTTCCTTTTCGAGTGGCTCCTACAGTAAATTTCCATTTAGCGCGTTTAATTGGCGCTCAAAATGTCAAAAAAACGTGTAATTTCATCGTTAAAATTTGGACGCTCGAGAGATTTGAATCGCAAAGAGATGCGACCGAAAAACTCCAATTACGAATATAACTTTTGCCCGGTAATTGTCAGTAATTGATGGGCCTGTCAAATCATCAAGGTTACATCTGTTAGAGCATTTAGATGAATGGCAAACAATACATGCTTTTGGTTCTTGTACAGAAGCATTTTGTACATGATGATGTCAATATATTTTTTACTAAATTAATTAAGATTTTCTGCCAATGAAATGTTTCTAAAACAAACTCTTCTAAATCCTTTTAGAAAATTCAAGGTCGGATACTTTTTTAATAGACCATGTATGTATCTATATATGCATGTTTACTCGTACTGTGTAAACGTACGAGTATATTTTTAAGAAGTCAGCGTCACACTAACTGTATAATGAATTTGTTCAACTTTAGCCTTATTTACGAGTACAATAGAAAAACCCAATCTGAACAAATTCCTTAATGATGACCATATATTTTGGTAAAGTAAACCGCATAAAAAATTAAATAATGCCAAATCGGTTGAATGTTGTGGTCATATTTATCAAAGTATTTTAAGTGCCTTTAACTAACTGACTGTGTATATCTTCCTCATACTTATCTCATGTCTAGATCTCTGTGCACTTCATCTCTTCCTCGCAGCTCTAGTCGTTTGCAAATTAGCTAACTTCTTAACAACGTTTTCGTGATGAAGGAATGTAGCGTTCCAGACTTTTTATTATGTGCTAAAATGAATCTTTGGACTCAATACGAATAGTTCAAAGCCAACTGAAAAATACAAAAACAACTTATTCGCTCACTGGAGTAATTTCAAAAAGACATTTCATTTGCCGTTTACAGAGACTATCTCCCTCGCCCTATCTTCTCATTTTGAAGCCTAGCAGCCATTGTTATGGGGGTCTGCACTGGCTGTTACTGAGGTCTATAGACGACGTGGACTTTCCACTGACCTCCATCGCAGCGCGCTTGAAAACATTTCTCTTGACAGGCGCAAGTACAGACGGACACTTCTATCATTGATTCTCTTACTTTGCTCCTAGAAGAAGACTTTTTTGCGATTATTATTTTGTGCATTATAGATACAACATTTATTCGTTTGTTAAAGTTCATTTTGAACAATGACTATCCCTAATATTTGTGCATGATCACCAAAGACCATATACTCGTACTTTTGTGTGGAAAAAGTGTATTTTGCCGTAACATTGATAAATATGATGTCGATCATTATTGGCAATTTTATGCTTGTCTGGTTGCCAGGAAGCTATGAATTACTTATACTTTCGTGACGTATTAAATACAACTTCGGTACAAACGTCATCATTACATATAAAAACCTGCAACTGACTTCCTCTGCGGGTTCTAGGGGATATGTTCTGTAAAGTTGAGGTAGATTAGTTCTCGGTCCTCAGTTCAGAAGCAATCAAGAGCTCGACAGAAATGGTTTGTGGTGTGTAGTACAAGTATATAAAAAATTGTTAAAGTTACACTAAATTTGAAATTGCAAATTATTTTCATCATGTAGGTATAAGACTATTACATTTATTTTATGTTTACAAATTCAGGACTTTTCATGACTCAGAGATCTAAAAACTCTCCATGCGTCTCCAAAGGCGAAAATTGTAACAGTGATGGTGTTTGCCAACAATAATTTTCCTTATGACAGCTCGTGAAATTAATTTTCATCGATTTCTTCAAAGCTTTAAACTAGGTGAGAATACTTCTATATTATATTAATCTTGTCCATCCACATGTAACTCTACTTCGGTGCTGTTGTTGATGTACATTTCTTTGAGACAAACTTAACAGGCATTACCGGTTTTTTGTCGCACGACCTACAAAGTAGAAGCCAACTTTCTTTTTCTGTCAATTCCATATCTCAAGAACTCGGCTCCATCTGAACTCGGGATTTATTCATTTATTCATGTGCCGTGATACAAGGTAAAAGTTTGTAGCATCAGTTACTAGTTTAATTGGATTTCAATTGATCAACCTTTGTGAATACAATTGAGAACATTTTGAAATATTGTTAATAATTTTTTGAATCAATTCTTATTCAATCATAATTTTATGCTTCAAATCAGGAGTATTACGACACAGGTAATGAGTTGCTGGCAGGTATAGCTGTAGGCCATGGATTGTTTTCAAACGTGTGATATGAAGACAGCATTTTGAACGGATTTATGCTTCCAGATATTTATTAGATTTTGTACATGGAACGCTTTCAACGCTTTATAATAGTCAGAATCAAATTTTGTAATTTCCAATCAAATCATACTTTCATTATCCTCGATGAAGAAGTTAAATTTCAAGCTGAATATCCAGTTTACTTGAATAATGTCATCAGTCATGTTCACAACTTGATGCTTCACATTACTGTTAGACATTTTCTGCACTGCAAATATTTTTAGACATTTTTGTTGTTACAGCTACTCATTTTTTTGCGTCTTCCTCAATTGCACGTCAATAATCAAAACCTTAGTAGCCCATTTACTATCGCATTGAACTGTTCAGTTTTACTGCACAAACTAAGTTCTCTAACTCATTGTTACAGAATGTACACCTTGAAGCGTGCCTTGAAGCGTGCCTTGATGCGTGCCTCGATGCGTGCCTTTATTATTTCTGTGTGAATAAAGAATTGTTTTATTATTTAGCTCAACACAATGGTTACGGGGAAACTTTTTTCATATAATATGTCCAACAGTTTATTAGTTGTATATTTCTACGTTTTCAGGCTCGGGTTGTTATCATTAATTATTACTGACGTATGATGGACAAAGACCATGGAGAACTACCTAAAGTTTCAAAACATCCCAAGGATTTCTAACAGACGAGATGCATGTTTATCAGAAGTATAAAACAACAGTGGAATAATGTTCAGATTAATGTTCATTACAATCTTCAGAATAGACAAGTTTTTATTCCTGCTGCAACACGACGTTTGCGTGGGATTCTCAGTTCTAGATCAGGGATGCTCCATGATGAAGAACCACTTTTTTAAAAATATTTTTTGTAGTCGTTCAGCACTCATCAATCATACTTGTTCCGAACACATTGAGCAATGCGAGTAAAAAATACAATTGGTATTGTTAAGAGTATTTTAAGCTGAATTACACTCTATACATGAATTACCGAGCGTTCAGATGCTGCAGTTTGAGGAGCAGTAGATAGATTGCCCTGAAGAAAAGAATTGATGTCATAACTTCAGTTCATGATGTCGAGTAGCCAGTAAGATGAAATTATTATTTAACTCACGTGATATTATATCGGAATTCACGTACGAATTGTCGAGTATTTATAGTGTGTGGAAATTAAGTTTAAAATCCTAGACATTACTTTGAATTTTTTCTATCGGTTCATTACGGTTAATCAAATGTTTGTGATGTATCGTTGATTATGTGCGGATTCTTTCTAATAGTTCGCAAGCTTATCAAAAATTCTCGATAGTGGGAATGAAAATTCACCCGTAAAGAAATGGCTGAATTATTTCCTAACTTCTGTTATCATAGAACCCTTCGTCGAAAATGTTATGAGAAGCTTGTAACTTACAAAATAATGATCTGAGAGCTCATTTGCATAAATGGAAAGTATTGATTTAAAATACTTAGGACTAACCTGGATAGTATTTAGCAGCAACAGGGATTTTAACTGTGTCATATATTTTGGGAAGAAAATATTGACGAATAATCTGTAGTCGAGACGTCTTTTATCACCGTCAAACGCATACAGTGAGAAGCTCTCGGCTTTGTTTTCTTGAGTCCAAAACATCCTGCATGTGCATTTTCTCCCACTAAATATAATGTTCTATGACGGGCTTGTAGAGAACACGTCTCGGTTAAATCGTCGTGACAATGTTTGCATCGTCACGTCGTCATCTCCACAACAATTGGGGTTGAGGTTCTGGTGTTCGTACTTGTTCGTGGTGAAAACATGTTAGGTTTGTTACTCAACAGATACGCTTCGCCTGCATTTACTCAGAATTTCGAGTAAGTAAGTTTTTGCGGTGAATCGAAGTGTTATAATGCATTATAGCCTGAGGTATTCAGGGATCTCTAGAGTGTGGAGGAGAATTTTCTTAGCAGTATTGATGCCCTGTTGGAAGTAAACAAAACATTGATGTCTAAGTGTGCAAATTTAATCCGTTATTTTATGTAACGCAAAAATATTCAAGAAACGTAATCTAGTTCCTGGAAGTAGAGTTATTTCTTGTACTTATGCCTGTTTTCGTGAATGAATGATTATTCTAGTGATATTTTTGTGGCTAACAGTTTGAAATGTACATACTTTGTGAAACAATGCTAGTAGGACTGAGAGAATGTTCCTTATCATGAAACTTTCTGATAAAAGAATGCAAAGAATGTGCAAGAGGAGACAAATCGAATAGTTCCACTCACAACTTGTATTTTTTCAAATGAGCATCCCAATATTTTAAGAGCATTTACGTTTGGGAAAATACTTGGTGAAGCAGTACTTTAGGAGGAGGATCATTCGATTTTATGCGCTATTGCAACGATATTTTAGGGCACAAACATATTGTTAGGAATAAAACTAGGAATATCATTAGGTGTTTACTCGGCATTTACAATATTCAAAGTATTCTTCGTTCAACAATAAAACTAGATAAACTATTTTACTAGAGGATTTTTTTCACAAAATTTTCAAGTTTAAGCTAGAGGGACACTGAATTTATTTTCACAGTAATTTTCACATAAAGTCAAATTATATCATCCTATTGTATAAAATACCTTTTTTAATTTCTATTTTCTGGTGAAGAGATTTTTTTCTCCATCTACATGTTTTTGTTTTAGATTTACCCATGAGTGACGACACTCTTCTTTTCTATCATTTTTTTTGTTCAAAAAATATCCAGGCACCACTCGAATGCATCCACACTCGTGCAAATTTAGCTAACCTGCAATGCACATGTTGACATACACGAGATTAAGCTCTACCATCAATGCCTTTTGGACACTCACCTATCCATCCTGGAGGTTCAAATTTATTTTTTGGTGCTGTTGTTCGACAGTTTCAAAAGCCATTGCATGCAGAGGAAACAAAGGTTAGAGAGGTCAATTGTTGCCATCAGTGTGTTACAAAGTAAGGCTTGTAACGCGTCAATTACACGATAAGCCGCACAATAATCCATTATGGATCCTACAGGTCATTATGTGCTCTTCGTAGAAACTCTTAAATGAATGTGATACTTTGCTTTATACATACGTACAGCACGTAGACGGATGTTGCAGACTTTTTGTAGCAGTAAAACTAACAAAAATTATACTCTTCATAGTCATTTTTTTTTACACATGCCCAGTAAATCACAAGTTAATGTCTTTACATAAGATGACAGACATACAACCTATCGGTTTATTCGTTTATGTACATATGTCTGCCAGTTTGTCCGTACATTTGGATATCCTGTGCGGCAGCTTTTTACTGAGCTCATTACGGAGAACTGATCACGGAAGAAAGAGGAATTTCCTCAGATTTTCTCCGCGCTTAATTCTAGGTAAGCGACAAACTTCTTGAAGGATAGTGCTTGAAGTTGTTCGCAATCTGCGCTACCAGATACTCTTCATTTATTGTCAGCTAATTGTAGGTAATATGATTTTTAGTGTATTTTAACTTCTGTGTGAAATCAACTTTAAAAAGTGAAAAATTCGTAAAGTTAGTTTGGGGAAAATAAATTGTTCGAATGATCAGTGTTCAATACTGTTCTCGATGAGTATTGTGTCACAACAGGAAGAGTATTGTTAAGAATATATTCAGGTGGCGTTCCTTCAAGTCAAATTGAGAACCCTGTGATAATAAATTGGAACAGAGGTTAACAAAAATCATACTTTTACAGTGTTTTAAAAGAGACTAAGAAAGAATACACTCGAAATAAAAAATATTTTATATGACTATCGTAATGATTTCTAAGATTTATTCTTAATTACAGTCAGTTAGTATTTGGAACAATGGTCAACGGCTTAAAGAATGGTCACTCGACTTATTAGATACAGTGACAGTAGTCGTTATAACGCTGTTCAAAGATTTTCTTAAATGTTGACGTACATTTTATCATATTTAAGGTAGCCTTCGTTGACATTGATGTTGAACTCATGAATGAAACAATCACCAAGTAAACAAACCACCAACGTAAGTAAAGCTATTGGAATTAAAACATTAATACACGAAATAAAGTTATGCGCCTGATAGAAAGCGACATCAGGAATGTTTTTATAAAGATCTACCAAATTTAAGCTAACTCTAAGGTGAAACATGAATTCTTAAATGAAAGAAGCTTCAAAATTTGTTAAAAAACAATCATACCTTGAAGGCGATTAGCTGAAAAAAGATACTTCATTCATGTAAATCAATATGACAATGGTGCTTCGTAATTCCTATTTGATAGGAGTAGGACACAGAAAGAGTATTGGCAAATGACTAGGTAAGGATGTGTAAAACACTTGATCAAAACACATTTCAGGCCGAATATTTCAAAGAGAGCTGTCGAATCCGTCTCACAAAATCAGGTTTCTCGACGTCCTTATCCACAAGACAAATTCTTTCCAGCTTCATGATCAGTGTCCGGGACCTGCCTTGGAGGCACGGAAAGTAAACCCTCAAATGTAGCTGAACACACGCATTGAACACAGGATGAGGGATGTGATGCAGCGTCTTCAGGCAAAAATATGTGCGTGTGCGGAAGTCTCGTTGTCTGAGGACGTAAGATCGAAGCTCTCTTCTCTGACCTTGGCAGTCTAGCTATACTCTTCCATTTCCAGGGTAGCCCGCTCTGCTCTTAGCCTGGGGACTTATTTCCAATTATTGAAGTATCATAATTAGCATTATTACGAGCAGTAACTAGTTTTTCCTCTTTTGTAGCCTTTCAAAGATGATTCAGCAAGCTGCAGTCAAATGTATGCTTCTGCGTAATAAACAATTTTTGAAGCTTACGAATAAATAGCGAATGGTACACGTCTGTCAGAAATGTGGGAGCGCGTTTTGAACATCGCGAATGAATTATAGTAAATGAAAATGTTAAGCCTCACTTGTCAAAAACATTCGTTTTCAGTATGCTGACACCAACGCTACACTGACGTATAAAATTAACGGACTATGCACAAGCATGCAGCGAAGCATGAAATGCATTTGTTACTGCAGAATTGACTCTGAGGTAAAAAATTGTGGGTTTTACCTCAGGGATGAAGAAGAAAATAACGACCTGTCTAGTGAAAGCAATCTCTCTGGCATCCTTCTGGAATTTCATGAGGATATTTTACATATTTAGCTGGTCTCTAATTACCAGTACGTCATTCTAGTTGTAGTTGTTCTATTTTGCAGCTTCAACACGTCAGGAAAAAATACGTTCTACTTTATTATATGCGATATCGCAACATTTCGAATAAAAAGTTTCCCTTGAGATGTTACGCGTGCTTTTTCTAGCAAACGGTTTTTTAAACACTGAGTGTCTCCCACAACGGCCACTGCTCAGCACCAAGCAGCTGCAGCTTCCTAGTGTTCGCAACAATTCTCTGTCAAAAATGTTCAACAGAATTTGCTTTGAATGCTGTTTTTCATCGGAAATTGTTTCCTATGGCCTTTACGAATCTCATGGTCCTCATATCTAACTTATAAAGTCAAATCTTTTGAACTCTGTACATTTGTATGAATGTCAGAGCGAAATCTGGTTGGTAACGTCGCATCCACAGGAACCTAAATGCAGTGTTACCGACTACATACAGTTAAAAATACTGCAATATAGGCCTTGGCTTGGACCAAAGTTTAAACGTCGTATGGGTTTGGATCTCAGAATTTACGTATACAAGAGGAAAAAAAGGAGAACATTCATGAACACTCAGTGTACCCATTGAGGAGATATAGGATCCAAAAAAACGATTACATCAATTATTCATTTTCTTGAACTCCTGCACTTCCTTGATTTTACTTCACAATTTTTGCTTTCGGTTGTAACGGCTGTAAAAAACTAACCAGATAAAAGTGTTTAGTGTCATAGGGTGGTTAGTTGTATGTGCACATGTTTTCTTGTGATAATAGCGTAGTTTTTATAAGCCTAAGAACTGAACAAGATTTACTCTTCTCAAAATATCAGAAAATGATTTATGGTTATTCTTACTCTATACCAGGAGTCCATGAGTATTGTTCTTAAAGGTGTTGCGCGCAATCTAAAGCGTTTGTGTAGACGGTATTTGTTTCTAATTTAGCGTAAATTATTGATAGAATCAATGCAAGTGAAGTTAAAGTTGTCTAAAGAGGAAGTTAACGAAAATACAGTAAATTCAAAATTTTTTTATTCGTCATTTCACAAAGCCACAACAGAAACGAATAAAAAACAGCATGATACCACAACAGATCAACCGGCTAGGTTCAGCTTGGTAAAAGAGACTTCAGAAAGCATGTACAGAGCATTTGTGAACCAGCTTAGATATTCGCTGAATTTACAATTCCGTTCATTGTGTTGCATTGTTCTGGAGCGTCGGCTTTGCTCTCTTGCCTTGTTCTCAGTGAGGTGATGCAAGGAATGGTTGTGTCTCCGCCGTGCTTCGTGACATAACAATGGTGACACGCCTGCCAATTTCGCAGTGTTGGTTACTTACTATGTCCTTTCTAAAGACTCGACGCTTTGATTTTCTGTTAATATTAATTGATGTACTTCAATACCTTTAAATTGTTCCGTGATTGCATGCATTTAGAGCACACACGACTGAGAACAATTATACACGTTAAGTTCAGTCATTCCTTATGCGAAATTAACCAAAGATAGAAAATTTTTGACAATAATTGAACTTTAGCTAATATCATTAGTGTCAGTCTTTCTGAAAATTCAGCGGGTCATGAACCCTTATTATGTACGCGACAGGAAAGTTCAGCATAAAAAGGAACCCCTTACGTCAAAACTAATCTTCAAAAGTAAGAAGGACTGGGTTTGTCAGCACCTTGCCACAATGTGATAACATTTTTCTCAGTAATATATTTAAAATTAAAAAGAATATTCATATAGAATACTATTTGAGGTATGCTGGTGGAGATCAAATAGTTAATGAGTTTTCTTCTTTCAAAATAAATCGGTACCGCCATCTGAACCCAAAAGTAGGAAGACATGAAAGAAAACTGTACATGGACGCATTTTTTTTCGTTCCTCCTCACTTGTGTAAACGTTGACTGGTACACAGGTGTATGCAGGTAGGGCTAGGTTAGGATCAGCCTCATCTTCACTCAGAGTATGATTCTCGTTCATTGTTCCATTTTGGACTGAACATTTTCTCAATGAGCATTTTGTCAATTCAACAGGAAGCTTTTTCATTCACCGAAGAATTTCAGTTAAATTTGCTTTATCCCCAAGGAAAATTCACGGAGTGACCATATATGTAAGATAGATGGTGAACTCCTCATACCTCTTTTAACAAAAATCTAGATTTTCGTCTTTTTATTGTCAGGCTATTTTAATGACGCCAATAACTACAATTTTAATGTGCTTTGATATCATGGCAAAACAACATAAAATAGTTTAATGCACATTAGCAGGGAAGATCTAATTTGTTGACTGTAACGTCTAAATTATATCTTTTAGCGTGGCTAACATATTAATGCTGATATTGCTGCAATGGCAGCTGTTTGAGGTTACTTATCAAGCGTAAACACACATTTCTAAGATTAGGATTTGTCGTAATGACTAGTTTGTTTTTCAACATTTAGCCCCTAAAAGCGTGAACCTAAAACAAATTTATTTACATCATCTCGATAATTTTAATATTAGAGAGAATTTCGAATTTAACCAATTAAAACGTGTTAACCCTAATGTAGATTTATTGATTTTGTTGAAGTTTATATTTTAATAATTGAAGGGTGGAAAGCACTAGTGGACTACTTGCATTTTTTCCCATGGTAAATATAATATATTTTCCACGGGAAAAAATGCAAGTAGTCCACTCCCGTGCTGTCGCTAACACAGCGCAGACATAGGCGATTACGATCCAGTACTTTACTATATGAAGGGTGGACAGCACTAGTGGACAACTTGCATTTTCTCCTGTGGGAAAAAATGCAAGTAGTCCACTAGTGCTTTCCACCCTTCAATTGTGGATCATTGTTTTCATAACCTTCGAACACCTTCGTTTAATCATCGTTTTATTTCAACAGTACTCCTCCCATTATTTAGGAATAGGCGTTCCCGATGATCTACCAGCAGAAAATAGTTCAATTTCATTGAAAGAGAAAACACACGTGTTTTTTCTATTACAACCCTCATTACATCTGCTCGACTAGAAGCATTGGGATATTTTAAGAAAAATTTTGATAAATTCTCTCTAATCAAAAATGAGCGAAACCACCACGATTCTGGATGACATCTTGTTGAATGCCACCAATTCCACCCTTCATGGCACTGAGTCTCTGGCTCTTCTGTTTACGTGGGTCGACTACCTCGTGTTCGGGCTCATGCTAGCAGCGTCTGCAGGCATAGGAGTCTATTACGGGTTTTTTGCTAAAAAGGAAGCCGATGACACGGAAGAGTTCCTCATGGCTGGAAAATCTATGACCACGTTTCCCATCGCCATGTCGTTAATTGCAAGGTGAGTATAAGTGTATTTTTCCATCTCAGCTGTACAAAAGTCTCTGTACACTGGTGTAGATTTTTCTTAGCAGGTAGTGGCTGTGTTTATAAATAATAGGAGATTGTTCCAAGCTGGTATTTGTACTAAGGAATTCTGCTTTCAATATTGTTTATAACTTTCATGTATATATACCTTCTGAACCATGTAATAAAATGTGTGTTTATAAAATGTGCACGTGCAGTGACTATACGGATATCCTGTGTCATATGATGACAGTGACGGAACTACAGGGTGTCCCAAAAGTTTCTGAGCACTTAAATTTGAGTAATCCATACTTCTTTATAGTTCTCTCGCTTCAGAAGCTTAGGTACTGATTACATGCCAAAGTTCAGCCTCTGAAGCAAGAGAACTGTGAAGTCTCTCCTGTAAGTATTACGCACATCGTCTCATCTAAAGGCTATCTTCCTTATATTGTATGAACGCCAAGATTAGGCCTTACTGTTTGATTTTTTTCATATCATATGTTTTTACAAAGTATAGTACTTCATAGATGTATTGATGAAATGTGTTCCTAGTATTAATAGTGCATGCCTGCGCTTTTTAATACCGTGGAGTAAAAGTTAATTGTGACTTACAAGTCCTCATTGTCAAGTGCAAGGTTTTTCTAAATACAGAGTCTGTGATGAATGCAAGATATCTATAATTACATTGAAGAAATGTTGCATGCATGAATGATACGTCTCAGAAAAACTGTATATCATAAAGTAGTTACTCTCACTCAAATATATACTGCAATGAGAATTTTCATGATTCTATGACCTTGTTGTTAACATAGGATTTGAAAAACTTCCATTTTTGGTATCTGTTTTCTTCCTAGCTTATATCTAATGCAATGTATCTAACATCACTTGAGTGCTTTTCCAATATTTTTTCATATTGTACCAAAAGGTCCACAAAATAAGCGTAACTGATGTGGGAAGGTGTCACTTCTTTATTGCGTTATGTGCTTCAAGGTCTAAAATCGCTTACTTTGTGAACGCTAAAATTCCCGTACTACGAGAATAAGAATTTTAATAGGATAGCTTCTAATCTAATTGATCAATGAGATGAGTCAGGCACACTAATGAGTCCGAGGAATTTTAGAAAGTTGTTTTTGCGTGTTGAGAAGTACAGGATGTCTATTTGCTACCTTGTGAGCTAAAAATTACAACCAGCAATGTTTCCCAAGAAACATGTATTGCATAAGGGGTTGACGAACTCAAGCTTCGAACCCAATAGACCTGTGGCACATGTTTGTTCAGCCATACATAACTAATTTGATACACAACGGCACTGAGTCAATATGGAATTGACTCAGATCGCAGTGACTTACCTCCTCCCATGTCTCAGTTTCATGTCTGCAATCACGTTGCTTGGCACGCCCTCCGAGGTCTACCAGAATGGTTTCGTGTACTACCTCATTGGGTTCTCATACATCCTAGTGATGCCCTCAGCCGCGTATCTCTACCTCCCTGTCTTCTGGAACCTCCAGGTATTCCCTTTTATATTGTGCAATTCTCAACCATGGGTGAATTTTTACGAGGTTGACATTTTTTTCGTCTTTGAGTGGAGTGATGATTGAAACCACACATTTGCTGTCTCATAAGTGTCTTATCTACTTCTTAACTTTGAAGCCTTTTTCAAATGTAAGGAAACCTCTACCTATCCACTGAAGGTGATGTTGACAAGCGAGTGGCTGTTTATTATAATATTATTCCATAGAAATACTCGTATAAAATTTCCGCTTTCGGTCTCAAAATTCTTGATTATTTTATTTACGTGAAAGGTTCTAATGCAATTAGTCACACTCGCTAGAGATAAATGCAAAAAGTATGATACTTGCGAGACAACATGTACATAGTTTGGATTTTAATTCCTCATTTTCAGTAATTTTCCTTTGAACAGGTGACATCAGCGTACGAGTACCTGGAAATTCGCTTTAATGGTCACGTCCGTCGTTTGGGATCAGGAATTTTCATTCTTCAAGTGAGTAATAAATTCGTCGAAGTTAACGAATGTATCTCTCCAAGCTTACTGAAAAATTACTCAGTAGACCATCAAAAATTAATTTTAAATATTCCTAAAGAAAGTTATCCCTGTCAGCGTAAGCAGCTCGTTTACTACTGTGTACGTGGTAATAATTTACTATTGCTTGTGTAGTTTGAATTTATTCAGCTAATATTAAAGTTTTCATTGAATTTTCATTTAAATACGCACTCGCCTATGTAAGACGAAGTGTAGAGCGAGTCGTGAAGTATCAGTTTATTAAAATTTAGGTTTATAATAGCTATCAAACGTACACATATTGCGTACGATTGAAATAGTATTTCACATATTTTCAAAAAAATTACTAAACGTTTGGATTTTGGTGTGTAGAAAGTAATTAAAGTTTCACAGTACATGTAGGTGCCATGTTCATGCAGGTGTCATTAGGACATCTTTTTTGACTTGTACGATGATCCTACACAAGAGTTAAGTCTTACTTCACAGCCAAGTCAAGAATTGTATTACGAATTATTACTCAGAGTTAATGTTTTTCTTTTACTACTATTTTTCTTCGTCGATTCAAGTTATAAGAATAAAAATGGGTAACAAATGTTCCGTGTTTATCTTAATCCATTGTTCATTGTTTGTTGATAGAAATCCAAATTAACGACATCGGAGCTATTTTCTAGGTTTTTATATAGCAAAAAATAACTTTTTTCATTTACTGATTCCCTATGTACACGTAAAGAAGCATAATTTTACTTCACTAATGTGTAGTTTTCCATTTTCAAAATCGAATAGTGATATAATTATTACAAAATACTAATAATAAAATACTCCACAAGTCATTGTGAGATTAGTAATAGTATCCCAATTTTAAAAATGGCAATGCTGGTGTCTAAAATAGCTAATAACTATAGAAAAATGAATGACAAATAAGATTGATAATACTTTTCATAGATAGATATATTATCTAAAATAGCTTATATCTATAGGAACATTAACAATAAATAAGATTGATGTGACTTTCCACAGATGAATCTGTACATGGCGATCGTGGTGTTTGCCCCTGCCCTTGCTCTGTCTCAAGTGACAGGCATCAACCTCTACGTGTCCATCTGTCTGATCTGTTTTGTGTGCATGTTCTACACAACCCTGGGAGGCATGAAAGCCGTGCTTTGGACAGACACGCTTCAGGTACATCAACTGACCGCGCCACCGATACAAGGCTTGTTATGAACTACTCTCTCTGGTCGAAAATAATTGGTGCATGCAACTTTTGATGGTGGTTGGAAAGAGTTGGTTGCAGAAGGGAAAAAACTGAAAATTTAATTTACACATTCACTTTCAAAAAAGTACAAGAAAGAAAGATAAAAAATTAAATTCGTGAATGTTTTTCGGAACAATAACACCTGGATGTTTTCTCGACTGTGCACCAAGCGTTACCAACCAGAAGGAACATTTTGCTTTACTGTATTATTTTTTCAGAGCAAGTTGGGCATTTGGAACGAATTAATAGTATTATGTTATAAAATTCTGCCAGATCAGTGCACATAAACTTCTACATGCACGATTACTTTTCCATAAATTTTATTTTTAAACTTTAGAGCTACATAATATTGCCTCATCATATTGTAGTTTAATTCCCAGGTGCTTGCTATATCAGTAACTAGGCATTCAACTGAAATTTTCTGTAGAATATTTTTATTTTCAGGATTTTCCCCAGTTTTCAATGAATTCATTAAGATACATCAAGCTGGGAACTGATGGCAAATACTGTGACGAGTAACAATTTGATGAACGCATTCGGTCACAGGTACTGGTGATGTACGGCACCATGGTTTTCATCATGGTATTTGGCTCGATCTCAGTGGGAGGATTTGATTACGTGTGGGAGAAGGCGGTTGAGAGTGGCAGGGCTCAGCTAATGGACACAAACGTGGATCCGAAGTCCCGTCACACTGTCTGGACTCTAATCATCGGAGGCTATTTCACCTGGATCACCATTTACGGCTGCAACCAGGCCCAGGTGACCTAAAATCAGGATATTTTTGTTTGATGCTTGTGGACCGTGTGGTTTGTGTGTATACAGAAGTGCAAGTAGCTTGAATCAACAGGACATCAGCTATATAAAACATGGCAGCAGGATCATGCGATTTGTGGAATGATTTAAATACTCAAATGCCATATATGTATACGAAAGCTGTTTTTTTTAATCTCTGATAGGCTTTGAAATAAGGCAAAATTACCTAAATCAATAATTTTATTATTAAAAGTACTGCAGGGTAGTTCTTATTTCGCCACATAATCGACAAGACCGATACAGTCCGATTGACCGAGATACAGGCAATTGAACATGACTGCTACGATCGTTGCTCCCTCCAAATGTGAATTACGAAGTGTAATCTATTTTCTGCAAGTAGAAGGATGCCGTACTGGTAAAATCCATTGAGTCACTAGACGCATACATGCCACTGAACACACAAACAGACCACTGAACACACAAACAGACCACTGAACACACAAACAGACCACTGAACACACAAACAGACCACTGAACACACAAACAGACCACTGAACACACAAACAGACCACTGAACACAGCTGGG
>VCRD01001012.1:109476-120266 GCA_006783055.1 Trinorchestia longiramus | reverse complement strand
GAGTGTGTGTTGGTGTGCTTGTGTGCCCGAACTGTAGAGCAGTAAGCTGGAGTTGTAGAGCAGTAAGCTGGAGTTGTAGAGCAGTAAGCTGGAGCTGTAGAGCAGTAAGCTGGAGCTGTAGAGCAGTGAGCTGGAGTTGTAGAACAGTGTACTCGAGCTGTGTAGATCAAGCATCTGGTTTGATTCGTAGAACAAGATTTTAAACATGCCCTACCGAACTGGAGTGTGAAGTCAAAACGCGTAAAAAATTCAAAAAACTAGTTTTACTAAATTCCTGTCGGTCATTTATAGCGCATTTTGTCTATATTGATACAGAGACAATATTGAACAACTATAGGAGATTAAATTGGTCTATGATTGTTTACTTTATTTCTTGTACGCTCAACTATGTACGCCTTTTGGGTTAAACAAAAACATTAACGTTTACAAACTGCTATATAATAAACATCCTCGCCTCCATACATGTTCATCCTTATGAATCATGAAAGTAGGAATGAAATATCAAAATAGACTTCACAAAAACGCAAGTAGCGGAAAAAGATTGAGAATTTGCCTTGCACAGGATATAAAAAAGCTGAGAAGAAACAGGGATACTTGGAGATCGCTGTTGATGGATGCGGTAGTACTGTACTTCGACATTACGCAACACAAGAGTTTGTGACAATCAATAATCTCTACAACACTGAGTAGGTCAAAGTAGAAGAACTGCAGGGGTTGTACAAGAATATATTATGCATATTTCGTATACTAAAAGCAGTTCATCTGTTCTGTGGTCGAACTCGACCCGAGGCTGATACTACGGCGTCTTCGATTCTCTGGCAGCACAAATTAGTAGGATATTCTGCAAAGTTTTGAAATTTATCCGCTCACGAACTACACAACTATTAAAATACGATATTGCAGTGCGTCGGTGTTTTTAGAACTGTCTGCAAACGTATACAGTATTCAAATATACCCCAAAAATCTATTTTCTATTTGAATACTGTGAAGGTGTTACATATGTCTCCAGTTCTGGCACCAACAAATGTCAGAAGGCAGTCACATGGTAAATGACTTGTTTTTGCCAGGAGCGGAGTTGTCTCCACAGGAGATCAGCTGTTCCCCCTGTTTGTCATGGAGACAATGGGACATTTCAGGGGCCTCCCTGGCCTTTTCGTGGCCGGCATCTTCTCTGGGGCCCTCAGGTAATTTGGCCTTAATTCAAACTGGGGTTCTTTATTGTTAAATCTTGTCATTTATATGTATGCATGCATGTTGATGTATATTTATATTTAACGATAAACACTTTTTCAATTTGAACGTGATGTGATTGACTGTGAGTTGATTGTTATGTTCCAACACTATTTAACATTGAACTTTAAATAGTACTTTATTATCTATGTACAAATTTCTGAGCATAAATATTTCTGAGAATATTTTGATGTTTTGAAGAAGTAACAATCTTCATATAAATTACATAGCTGTTAAGTCGATGCGCATAAGTGACAGATAATTTCAACAAACAATTAGTGTGCATTCAATTTTCGGGTTATTTTCAGTAAACTTGGCTTTTTTCACATGAATCTGTGACTAAAAGCCACATTTTCACATAAATTTGCTATCCTAGATTTTTCATTCACTCAGTGAAAACTTTGTGCTTGCAGCTTTTTTTTGTCAAGTACGCGGACGACAAAGAAATTTTGCGTGTCCATCTTGTAATGATATTGCAACTGGTGGTCCACCTTCTGACGAATGCGAGGACAGGGAAGGTATCTCCTGTTTTGAGGGGTTAATTCTTGTCAAATATCAGTTTTTATTTTTTGTCGACTTCATGAATGAAAGCATAAAAAATTGTTCTTCATTTTAACGCATAATTTCAAAGTGATTACATATTTTATGAACAATAAAGCCACTGCAAGTCAGCAAACCAGTCAACTTACCCTATAAGAAATTAACTTCTTTTACTATTGTACCAATGTGAAACTGCCTACTGCTTTTGGCTTGAAATATCTTCATCTCTCTGAAGCTTTGATAGGTCACATAATTTGTATGTATCATTGTATTGAAATACTCAGGTAAGAATTTTAATACTTGTGAACAAAATGATACGAGAATGACATTTGATTGCTGCCTGGGCTGCAACGTCGGTAAAATAATGCTAAAAATTATAGCAAAATAATTTTGATCTCAACGAGTTGGTGGCAGCTTCATCGGATAAATGGTTATGGTATGTATAGAAAATTGAATTATGACAGAATCTGCAGCATTACACCAAGTTTAAGTATACTTACTGACACAAAATTTCAAAAACATTACAGTAACTAAAAACTTATAGGATAAACCACAGTTTAATTACAGATTGATCTGTTTGTCCAGAAAACACTCTCTGAAACCATCGTCACTCGGCTTAAGATGTTAGGGTTAAGAATTGAAAAAAGAACGTCATGTACTGGGGATTAACACTGTATTTATTTACTGAACTCTATTGATTAATTTATTTAATTTTTCAGCACGGTGTCGTCAGGCATGAACTCGCTGGCGGCGATTACTTTAGAGGACTTTGTGAAGGGTGTATTCTGGAAGGACATCAGCGAGCACAGAGCGACACAGCTATCAAAGATTCTTTCTCTTATGTTCGGTGTGCTTACCTTCGCTTTAGTGTTCGTCGCCCAGCAGCTGGGGGATGTTTTATCGGTGGGTGCCGGGGCTTAGCATTATGTGAGTGCTGGGGTTCCCATTTCGGGGATCACGACTTCAAAATTGTGTTTAAAATACCTGTTCATTTGACTACCCGAATAGCAAAGAGATTATGAATACATGTTTTCACTGAGGGTAAAAAATGTATTCATTTTTGTCTTTTAGTGTCTTGCAAGGTTATTGACTTTACTTTTCTCCACGTGTCATTGTTCAGTCATGGCTTGATGCCCATATAGCAAGCATCCAAAGTTTTAACAATACCAATTGATTATAATATAATATAATATAATATAATATGAAATTTACCAATTTTGTTTCAGAATCATAAATTTTCCAGTATTTTATTAGTGCTCACATTTGGGGTTCAGTTTTTCTTAATACATTGAAATATTTTGAATATTTAAACCAGAGCTGCTTTTTCGATGTGAAATATTTGTTCATTCATGACACAGGGTGTCCCCCAAAAAATACACTCATTCTTTACATGCAATTACTCTCAGATTTGTCATTTTCACTTCTGTCACTATAATCTTAAGTGAGTGGAAACATAAAATTAAATTTTGAATAGATAGAGTGTTTTGTCATTAAGCGTTTCTTAAAATACAAAAATGTTGTGGAAGTGCTCAGAATGTTTAAAAAATTGTTTTACGGAGAACCAAGAGAGCTACGCAATATTACTTGCTTCGCAATAAGTTCAAAGTAGACAGATCTCATTAAAATTCCGAAATTCTGGATGGAATGTTCTCAGTGTTCTCCCATGAAATGGTTTACGTTATCATCTGGGTCTGGGAAATGTTGAAGAACATTTGAACAATTATGAACACGTAGCAATGCATAGGCTAGATAAGGAAGAACAAAATCGTTTTCTTTTATGCCATTAAATTATCTAAAATAATTTTTCTTAATTCACCGCAATTGACGTATATTTCTAATAAAAACACCTAATTAAGACAAAGATATGAACATATGAGTAATGGCCAATCAAAAAGCAAGTTCATTTTTTTTAAATACCCTACTTTCACATATGTATTATTAATCGCTATAAAACAAAGATAGGAACTACTTTCTTATATACATTGTTGCTTGTGATGAATTTGTACTCCCAACCTGCATTTAGTTATATATTCATTATTCAGCTTATCAAACCTAACCATGTATAATCCTTTTTTCTAGGCAGCACTGAGCATCTTCGGCATCGTGGGAGGCCCCCTGCTGGGCATGTTCACCCTCGGCATGTTCTTCCCATGGGCCAACGCTATTGTGAGTTCTGCTAGCTCTTCTGGTGCCAGTACTGCTTTACTTCTTATTTGTGTGTTGTATGAAGTGCTTCAGCGGTTCTCGGAAGCAGTTGGTACATACAACCACAACTGTTGATATTGATTCAGAAACAATTGTTCCAGAGGAAAAAAAGTGTAAAAATTGAACTCCTACATTATACTTTCAACGTTATGCATTATGTTTTTAATAAGTTTAAGAAACAAAGATAAAGAATCCATTTCTCAAATGTTTTCCGGAACATTGCTGCTGGGATGTTTTCCTGACTGAGCACCAACTGTTTGCGACCAGAGGGAGTAATTAAGATCTCAATTGGGTACTGGATATTTTTGTGTTTCCATGCAGCCTTTCATTCTTCTTTCTCGTCTTAGATCTCATCAATCATGTATTGCTAGAGTATTCAACATTCAGTAACACTAATTCACATTTATACTCATGTTCCTTTATCAAAATAGTAAATTCTAGAGCCTCAGTTTTTTAAAAGTATTGAGTAGAAGCAATTTTCATATCCTACATGTAGAGATTGACAAAATAAAAGAGGAACTGTTATTATAATAAATACGTCCGAGGACGAGTGTCATATTCTCATGATGGAGTCAAAGTCGCAATTGCAGTGTGTTGAACTCACGCTTGTGCACTGATGCACAGCTATGAGGAAGTTGAGGTATAGGTATAATTAGAGTTAGTTTATTATTTCATTTGGAAATGAAATTGAATAATACGTTTTTTACATGTATGTAGATTACAGTAAAATGTTATTTTAAATGTAATAATTTTCTAGGTTAAAATTTAATGTGCTCACTAACGCTGAAGGAAATATTTGAGAGCAAAGTTGTTAAATAAAACGCTTGATAGTTTTATCCCTGTTTTTACTTAGTGCCAAGTTCTCGTAATATTATCAATTGTTGATTACGCTGTCACCGAATTTCATTAAGACTCGAGTTTAGTTGCAAAATTACATTATTTAACTATACTTAAGATATAAACCTATTATTAGCAAACTGTTCGAATATTTGGAGAGATACGATGATGATTTCCATTGTGAAAGACCTAAATCGATTTAAAATAATTAATACTCACCACCTCGTGAATTCTCAGAACAGTAGTACGTCTACTTCAACTTTGAACATGAGAATTCGTGTACAATGAATGTATAATACGTCGGAGTCTTCTTAACTTGTGCCCTAACTTATAAACGTTCCCAGCACCGTTTTACTGTAGCAATAGCTTGCCTTATTCTTACTCTATCGTTCAATATGGACATTCAAGTATGACTACATAAATTAATCCTTATTTCAGGGTTGTTTTATCGGAACACTCTTGAGTCTGTTCTTCATGCTCTTCGTGGGCGTCATGAATCAAGTCGCTCGCCAATTTGGCTACAGCACCACAGTCAAGATGGTGACTTCTGTTGAAGGCTGTCCGAACTTTGTCAATCTGACCACGACAGCGGAGGACCCTGCAGAAATGTAAGTAAATCCTCAAAGTATATATTCATCACGACCTTGCACGTCATAATATATCATATTTGTATATATTTTCTAAGTTATGATTGAATTGTTGTTCCTGAGCACGTAGAATAACAAACTAATTTTGGTTAGTGTTAATAGAAGTGAAGTAAATACTTATTCTCATTAGGAGTGACTACCTTTCAAGTAAGAGTCACAGCGTCAACTGACCAACTGCAAAATTTTCTTTGCTTATTAATATCAGTCATTGTAATTAAATTCATCGAGTCGTGTAGTATTAATCCCTAAGACGTGTTCGATCGCACCAATTTTAAAGATTAAACGTTATGTGCCATCAGAAAAATATTTAGACACGAGGAAGGAGTTTTAACTCTTAAGTAGTCAGAATTTGTAGAGGAGAAGTATGGGAATGAGTTTTTTTTGGATGTGAAATGTAGCAAATTTGTAATAAACCATTTTAGTGAAAACAAGAGTTTTTGATACGTGAAGAAGGAGTATATTTATTGATCTGTAGGGCGTGGCTATAACTGTTGAGAATATTGACGGCGAATACTAAGCTCACTCTAAAAAAAATTAACTTCTAAAAAAGATAAAGCATCATTCAGGGTTGAAATACCGGAGGGCTCTAGCATTTTGAACTTCAATCTAATAATTATACGATGAGAAAATTATTCTGGAAAGTGCTGTGACTGCTTCTCTGATAGTGAAGCGCAAAATTTAAATCATGTAGTTTATGCGAGTTTGGACGTACTTTAGTATTCCTAAGGATTTCATTTTCACCCGCACAAAACATTTAAGATTAAACAATTAATAAAAAATATTTTTTTGCGTAAAGAATGAGTTCATGAAAGTCGGAAGTCTAACTGGGTTGAGCCGACTCATATTCGTCAAAATCCAAACTTAAAATGAATGGAGTAGAGGCTGTTAGCAAATTACCCCTAGTATGTAGTGAATAAACGAGACTCAATATTATTTCAGTTTCTAAAATAGTTCAAAAAATTTTCAACAAGTGAAGTGTATTTCTTTTTGTTTTCTTTTAACATTTACGCAACCTATGATATGTTTAAAAATTTTATAACACATTAAAACTTGTGCCCAGTACGCCTCATGATACTACTATAGACTAAGTGCCAAAAAATTATCATGTAGTGATAGCATTAAATAAAAAAGGCAGAATAAATAAACAGATAAAGCAAAATTTTCGTTAGTCTGCCAGAAATGAATTATTCATTACGAGTACATTGAGATATAATCACCTTGGAATTACTTTAATAGAGTAGAATATGACGAAGAAAAAGAGCCAATTAGTTAGCTCCAGGGCTGCTACCCAAGTCCCAAACCATCTGAAGTTAAGGCATTCATCTCGTACAAGCACATTAATCCCGAACACACTCTTCAGTGACTCGCATGCACCTCAATCACACACAGACACCAGGAGGAGGAAGGATAGGAGAAGGATCTTCTTTCCTGAGGATAGTTTTTGCATTTCATGCTAATCAGGCTTTCCACTCCCCAGCTCGGATTTCCTGCAGTCGGGCTTGTTCCAGTTGTCGTACATGTGGTACTCAGCGACAGGATGCTTCATCGTCATAGTCGTGGGTTTGATTATCACTGCCCTGACAGGCATGCAAGACGTCACACAGCTGAACCCAGAGACTTTGTCTCCTGGCTTCCACTGGGTCAAACGCTTCATTCCTGGGTCTGATCAAATCGGAATTAACCATGTAAGTTTGCATTCAACACACATCCATTTATGTATAAAAGGATTTCTCCATGTTGCTGCCCAAACATAAGTTTACTTTACCTGGTACTTGATCTCAGCTCGAAATCAGGGAGAGTCAATTTGAGCTTAAAAAAAATCCCAGTTGAATTAGTTACTCACGAATACTGTTTTATAACTTTAGTTTCTATATTTGTAAGCAAGACAGATTGTTATGGGATTAAAATTTCAGAGAAAAAACAGGTCAACGTTACATGAAACCTTGTATTCGAAAGAGACAATTCAGATTTAGAGTTCTCTCATATGTGATACTCTGCAAGATGAAATTCAGAATTCAACATTTGCAGACATTCATCTTACGATTTTAAGATTGAATACAGTTACTTAAATGCTAGTACGCAAGCGATACTCACAATTCGTTTTGAAACCCAACACTTAAATTAAAATGAGTCTAGCACCAATTTGAGAGTTTTGTGACTTGCTAATGTGCTCAATATTTTGAGAGGGAGTACCATCTGCAGATGAACTTTTTGAATAACTGTTTGATTATTACAAATAAATTGTTTTAAAAACTAATGATTTATAAATTATTTCCGGTAGGTGTCTGGAAAGCCCTCATCGTCTCGAGACAAAGACGAGTTGTCAATGAACGGCCACAGCAACTATGCCTTCGACGGAGACCACAACGGCAAAAACAAGCATGATTTGGTCGAGGCTTCCAGATTGTGATAAAGGAATGTACGCTGCGTGCATTTAGTAATAATTTATTACTGACGCCACCAAGAAACAAGATAAACTTATGTATTTATCAATTTGGGGCTTACGCTCCCAAGCGCTTTTCATGTTACAGTATGTTGCAAAACTGACACCGCCAAAAGTGTTAGATTTCAGTGTGTTCAAAATATTAACTGATGTATGTAAACACTTTCCATAGCATTTTTTCTGCAGAGACATTCTTAAAATTTTTGAAATCATTGGATTTTCCAAATTTTAACGAACGTGTAGAACACTTTTCGGAATATTTTATTAGCAGCGCTTTCTAAAATGCTCAGAATATCTAGATTTTCAAAGCCAAGGAGCTTGTTTTTTACATTACGTTTTTCTCACCTTATGCATTTTAAGATGCATTGGGAAAGCACCTCCATTAAAGTAACAGCATTCTAAGCTTTTAGTTGCAAGAGCATTGCCCAAGAGACACACTTGATGTGTGTCATGGTGTGTCTTGGTGTGTCTTTTGGCCTATTTTTGGCCTTGTATTCTCGAGGTAACTCAGGCGCTCAGACAACGCTGACCAATTTCGGCGCCGTCGTCCTCCGTCGTCATGATTCTCTCAAACAGGTTCGTAAAATTTTGTTTTTGTTCGCGTTTGTGAACTACTAATCCCAACCAAACAACGCTTCTCTGCACCATGTCGTTTACGCGCATTAGTATGTATATACTTTGAAGACTTATTTTTATGGGCTTTGATACAATCAATGTGCAACAACGTCCTAGTGAAGCAACGTACATATGTATGTGATGAATTTTTATTGACGTTTGTAACTCCCGAAATATTTTACATCATTGATTTCCGATTGTGTAGATGGCCGCATATGGAATATTTTCCATGGCTTATAGCATTGTATTCTCATTGTGCTAAAATATTTGCGGTTTCCAGATTCTGTTTCTGCAATGTGACTTATTTTATCCTGTCTTAGAACTAAATAAAAGACAGATAATTTTAATCACAGAGTCTTCCAGATTGTAACTACAATGTGTGTGTTGAAAACCTGGGACTCTTTTCATTGATAGAAAGACAAATTACTGAAGATATATACCTAGGTAAGATATAAGATATTGCCTTTTATTACCTCAGTAATTACTCTCAGGCTTTCTTTAGGAATAGGATAAACTCAACTCTGTCGTTTTTTAAAGCCATCTAGAAGTTTCTCATTTCTTAAGTATTACATTCTCATAATAGAAATGAGACTATGGAACGAAATACTTGTGAATATATAATAGAGGCAACGATTCTCGTAAATGTACTTTAACTAAACTCAATAATAGAAATTCACAAATAAACAAAGCTGAGTTCTGCTCGTAAATAGTGGCGATGGAAGTTCTTTCCGTCAACCCTGTAGTGCACGATGTATTCTTAGCGATGGTATGTACATGTATAAATGCATGTATATTTTATTACGACTTTACAAATTAATAGCAGTACATAAACAAACACTTGTTACAATAATATTCTACTTGCAAGAATAGATTTTCTAAATTCTGAACACGGTTCTCACGCTCAAGACATTGTTCATAGCAGTCAGTTTCCTCAACTATTATTCTTTGTAAGAATGCTGCTACCTAAAAAAATTTCAATTCTTACATGCAATGATTCCTTTGTGTGACGAAAATATCGCGAGATTTATGTGCATATAATAGGCAATTTTTGTACTCGTATCATCTACTATATTTTGTTATATGTCCTACCTAATAATTGTTAGCAAATGAAGAGGCCTTGTGTATTTATATCACTTTATAATTATATTGTTTTCATTACTTGTTCGAGAATTTTGTTTTTAGCCCTTCGTCATTTCTCATCGTTCGTATTTTCTCATAGCAGTTGAATTGATTCAGTGTTAACCAACATGAGATGATTCTCTCAGCATCTCTGAGTCACAGTGAGCTCTAATAGTTCTGTTGTTGCATTGCTGTTGAAGTCTTCATTTGAGAAAGATGAGAGGAAAAAGTGGATGTAACATCGTCACACAAACTCGTTATGGCACAGCTCGTTATGGGTTATCCTAAGGATCAAGGAGCAGAGGTTATGGACTGGCCTCCTCAGAATCCCAGCATGAATCAAATAGAAAACCTATGGAAGGCTCTAGGACAAAATTATTTTTGCTGAGAAATTCCACAACATTTGAAGATTTGTGGTTAAAATTACGACAGAAATGGGCCAAGATTACAATTGCTCAATGTCAAGATTAGCTAAGTTCTAAAAACGGTACTAAACAAACAAAAAAACAAAAATGTATATTTCCAATAGAGTTGGTACATAAGAAATGTAACAGCATTGGTTTTTAAAAATGCCTTATCATAAAATCCTTAAGTGGTAGGTATTCTATGCGTAGTATCATAGATGATAGAACAGCAGTACCTACGGGTATACATAAACATTCACATCACGCAATGAACCTTAAATATACATGGGGAAACAAATGAAACTTCGCTTTTTCAATGATGACTTAAGAGGTAATCATTGGTGATACATATAAATTCTGACGTGGTAGGTATTATACGCATTTTAGGTGATAAGCGAAATATTTTCTTTAGGTACAGATTAGACTTGGCATCATTACATTTAACTGAATTGGATGTTTAACATCCGAGAAAGACCGAAAAAGGAAAATTATAGGAGTGAAAACTTATAACATAAAGTTGTGATTGTTATTAAATTGAAATTGTAATTTCTAATTACTGGTTGACCGTATGGTATGGTTTGCTGATGATCGATTTAATTTAATCATTATGACAGTTATCTGTAAGCATCGTGTTTAATATGAACGGGCGTTACATATCAGAGAAAGAGAGTAAAAAATAAAATATAACAGTGAATATGTCAAATTTTCAATACTTAGATGTTGATATAGATAAGAAAAGCTGTAGTAGAC
>VCRD01001012.1:95464-108982 GCA_006783055.1 Trinorchestia longiramus | reverse complement strand
TTATTACTTTTATTAGTTAGGTCTACGTTGAAATCGCCGAAAGCATAGAAGAATTTATTGGTTTCTGAAATTGTTCTAAGAGTTTTCTGAATAAACTCTAAAGATGATTGTAAAGAAGCAGATGGGTGTCTGTAGACGGTGCCAATAATGAAAGATTTGTACTTTTTCACCTGCACGTTAAGCCATACCATTTCTATACCCTCACACATTTCTTTTTCCAAAATCTGTGATGCTGTGTAGACCTGTTTGATGTAAAAGCAAGATCCGCTAACTCTACTTTTTTTGGCCATCGTTTCGGTAAAGTGAATAAGCTGGGATATTAAAATGTGAGCTTTGAATTCTGGGATCAAACCATGTCTCAGATACCCATAAAATGTCAATTTCTTCAGTTATTATCATTACTTTGATGTCATCCAATTTGTCATTGAGGCTTCACGCGTTGATATGTTTAATTTTGATACGATTCATTTTTTTTTTTACTCGAAGTTGTCCATTCGTTACGTCGTGCGGAACATTTTGCATTTAAGTGTAGGGGTTCGGTGAGGTGCTGTTTGGTGTTCGTGGTGCCAGCCAAAGGTGTTGTGTTTACCTTTGCATTATTGTCTAGTCATCTGGATGCTGAAATTTTATTAATGGATGCATTTTTTTTTTTTTTGAGAATTTGAGCACCAATTTTCTGGTGCGTCTGTTCACGTGAACGGTCAAGCAACTGGATTTCAAGTCGGATTTCAAAATCGGAATTCAAAATTTATTATCGATGTAAAATCGATGTTAGTTGCAAGTATTAGTGCGTTTGTTTTCGTACATGCCAAAAATCAGCAAAAACATAACCTAGTCGATAAATAATTCCCTGCAGAGCGTAAGACGAGAAATAGAACATGTTTTATTTTTACAGAATATCGTTACAAAACCAGATTATCATAATTCATTGCTTAGCCAATGGATGCAAGCAACACGTGTAGTGGCATATTTTCATAAACAGATATAAAAATAAATAAGTACACACTGAGCGAATTTTATGTTTATGGTAATCAGTAATAAAAGATATTGGATATTAGAATTCAAGATCTTTAAACATGTATTCTCTCTCAGGCGTGGCACTCACCAGTTGTGTATTTTAGACAGGGAATCTATACCAAAGAATTCTCAGCGAAAACATCATCAATGTTTTTTTTCTTTCGACAATTATGTAAACACATCCCATAACTAACTTGTCATTTAGGTTCCTTTTCGGTAGAATTTGAATTGTTCATAGGTGAACTCGAATTCTGTTTTCTCCTCCCGCACTCGTAGCATAGCTACGGTGTGACATGATGCGTAGATTTTCATAAAATATAGAATAATATGCAAGCATTGATAGGTCACTGAGTGGTTAGAGAAAACTGAGAGTAACAGAACAAGACGGAAGTATCGAGACACACTGTAGTAGGATTTAATTAACACTTAGCGGAAGTCGATAAATCCCACTTGTCACTACTAAATATGATACCGTATTACACATACTCAATGCGTAGGAAGAACAATTAAATACTGCATTTCTTGGGTTATTCACTGAAACAACATTTTTATCAGAAAGAAAACGACTCAGTTTCCAAATAGCTTGGTAGCATGTACACGTGCAAATCGTAGTTAAATGGTTTGCTATTCCAACGTTTAACTAATGAAGAGCGTCAATGAACTTTAATATCAATGAAAACGAGCGTAAACCTTGCTTTCTATAATAGATTCAATTCAAAGTTCACGGCATTGATATTTCTAGACTAGGAAGTCATAATTTTTGGAGCAGAATGCTTTAAAATTTCACGAACACCACAACAGATTACACTTGGATGATAAAATATGAGGGATTTCCCTCTCATTTAAATGTGACACCAGTACTTATGAACTCAGAATTTGCCAAAGTAACAATTAATTACGCAATGACAAGTAAATTCAATTAACAGTGAATTTCGATTCCGTCAACCAAGATTTGGGGAGTGATCGAACAGTAAAATAAGAAGCAAACACAAACAATGACAAAACTGATTATCTTGCTCCCAAAAACTGCACGTGGGTAAACTAGCATTTCATTTTGATTCTGAATTCAGAAAAAGTTCATTTCAGACGCTGTGGACTGCCTCGACGGAACGGAACACATTCAGACACGAGTGGTTGCGTGCCTCCACAAACAACATTCAGCAAATCTTTGCTCCTTCTAACCTCTTTTCTTTTGCGAACTCAGGAGGAAGTAGTCTTTTTCGGTTTCTTAGATCATGTTATTTTCAGGCTTTAATGAACTTTTTTCGTTCTGGAACTAACATTGGATTTAGACAATTTTTATAGTACTCTCAGTATATTTTATAGTACTCAGTATGATGATGCACCCAATAACGAAGGCTGCATAGCTGGACATTCTCAAGAATTCTCCACGCGCTACAATTTTCTATGCTTCGGTTTTCCACAGGCAAGACGTTGGTGCGCCAGTACTCAACATCAAGACGTGAAGAGCAACAATGAAAAACCAGCAACTTAAAGAGTATTAAATCCAGGCTATTAAACTCATCCTGCCTTTATTTACGTTTTCTCCTGTTGAGCCCCTTGGCAGTTCCTTACTCTCTCAGACGATCACTCCGAGTATGACAAAAGACAAGGATATTCAATGTCTACGGAGATAAGAGATGTCAGAAGGTTGGGACTGAAGAGTAGAGACAACTATAAATGTTTGCAAACAATTGTTTTCCACTCACTCTACAACAAATGGAATTTAATAATGTCTGCATTATGCTGCTCTACCAGATATGCATAAATATTACTCATGAAGTTGCAGGGTTGCAGGGTGCATGTTTTGCGTGTTACCTGACAATAAAGTGAGGTCTTATGAGCATCAGCAGTTGAAAGAAGAGCTACGTGTTCATATAAATAAGTATGGCATACACCATAAAATCTGCGACTAACTTTCCATCTCAGCAGCATTATTTTTTACATAGAATCATCTAATTTTGCACACATTTAGCACATTTGCTCTTTGCCTCACCAAATCGGAAGCTTTTTCTTCCTAATCAAATTCTTCACACTGCTTCTTGTTCTGTACATGTATTTTCATATCTTACCAGATATGACACTGAGCTTACGAGACAATGTTGAATTACTGAATTCATTCTCATCCTTTTCAAAACCCACTAAACTGTACTAGCATATTAATATAATGCTGAATGTGTCTCCACATTGAAAGAATTTCATAACACGTTCTTTGGAATCGTATAATTTTATCCATACATGTGCGCGATACAAAAAACAACGTCCCCTACTGAAGCAACACCCTTCATAAACACATATTCTTTTGATGCTAAGAATGCCTCCATATTTCAGTATGAGCATAAAGCAAAAGTCGGCTAGTGCTGATTTCATCCCGCAGGGTCAGTAGAAAATCTACTGATGGGGAGACTAGACACTCCTCCGGGTAGCCCTGAGTTTTTACGGCATGTGCCAACGGTTTTTAACTCGTTCTGAAAACCATTATCCCTAAACAAGATCAGAACTTTTTCAAAACTGCGTGATATATTATGTTACGGTTTTTGATGAACATGAGGGTCAACGACAGTGAACAATGATAATTTGTAGATGAACGAAATATTTTCGTTAGCTGAGTATAAAATAGCAAATAGAATCACTCATTACGTTACCAAAAAATTGTGTGTGAAATAAATTTGAATTGAAGTTCAAAAATGGCTTTGCATTTTCTGATGATTAAGTAATTTTCTTCATGGGAGTTTAATTTAGACGACGTGACAGCGGATACAGAGTTGAAGATTCAACGCCGCATACGACAAAATGAGCTAGAAACTTTGCAAGGTGCAGTAAGTTTCTACTAAACATACACATAATAGTACAATGTGTGTTAAAAAACGATAAACCTAGGTGGTGACTTTGAAGAACACACTTTTAGTGTGTATTCTACGATGATTTTAAAGCCAAGACCCTACGGACAAAATTCATAGATTTGATTTGCTTTTCATTAGAGAGGATTTTGATTTCACATAACATCATGAATTCAACAAGTACAACACTTGCAATACCCTCGGGCTATAAATGATATATTAAATGCCAGAGACATTAAACTGTGCGTGCGTGCTTCCCGCAATGGAAATCGCGGTTCATGAATCTGGGAAAAATTATTGAAATGTTTAAGCTTTTATTTCAGCGTTTTTTCGTGCTCTTCCTTGTTAGCTTTCATCATAAAATTCTCTGTACGTGTGTGAACATGCAATAATAGTAATATAGTGGTCGGTAATCACCATAAATTTGAAAACTAGCGTAGACAGTAAGGCAAATAGAATAAGACTATGAGGCTATAAGCCAGACAACTGATTCAGGTGTTGCAGAAACAGTTTTTTCAGCGCAGATATAAGACAGAATTAGGTCAAAGTAATCTATTCATATTGTCAGGCTATCTCCAACTTGTACCTCTAACTAATATAAACCATCAGGATTATATATACAAACCATCCAAAAATTTCTGTAAACTTGCAGATTGTAGGTCTTCTTTCGGCTAGGTTCATATTGCATTTTGCATTTTTCTTACAATAAATTATCGGACTCTACAAACTGCTTGTAAAGAACAAATATTCGATAAAAAACCGAATGATGCACATTCTGCTATTTGGCCACATTAAGATGATACTGTTTAGCTTCCTTTATTTCCATTATTCTAAAGAAACGTCGAGCATCTGGACTAGCCTCAATAGTATGTACACCTAAATATAATATGATTGAACATGTTTTGTGCATGTTTGTGAGATGAGTCCGGTGGAACAATGCACACCGCGACTGGAGGAGATTTTGCTAAATCATTGTCTGAAGATTTCATCAGTAATTTCATTCAGATTTTAGTTCAGTTTAATTAACTTCCAAGAAAATGTTCTGATGTGACTACTTTTCTTCATTTTAGAGGGAAATGGCAGCGTCCAGTGCCACTACGGTTCTTCCAGGTCTTTTAAATGCCACATCTGATGCTTCTGAGCCAGCCCGTCTCTCTCGGGAGGACTACGCGACCATGAGCATCTTGCTCATTGCCTCAGCTGCAATCGGTATTTACTACGGCTTCTTTAACAAAGTCAACACGGAGGACACACAGGAATTCCTCATGGCAGGGAAATCAATGAGTGCTTTCCCTGTGGCTCTGTCCTTAATAGCAAGGTAATCCATAGTATTGCTAAAATGTTTATAAATGTAAGCAGTTACCGCAGCCGTTTGTTAATGATAACGGACTATCTATTTTTACAGATCCTTCTGCGTACTATGAAAGAACTGTTTTCCTTATTCTAAGTATTCAAACAAAAATATATAGGTAACTGAAAAACATTGGATTTTCTATTTTTTTTATTGATTATTGTTTTTACTTGTTTTTCCAGTTTTATATCGGCAATAGGCGTTCTCGGAATGCCCTCCGAAGTCTACCAGCGGGGCTTCATATATTATATCATGAGCTTTTGTTTCATCTTTGTGATTCCTTCGGCTGCATACCTCTACCTCCCTGTTTTCTGGAACCTCCAGGTACTGATTTCTATTTTTATTCAACCTTCAGAGAACACTTCCGAAACCGCAGTATTCATAATAATAAAACTATCACGATTTGTCACGTCTACGTACAGTGTAGAATAGAATGGAATAAAATAGAATGAAATAGAATGAAACAGAATGGAATAGAATGGAATAGAATGGAGTGGAAGGGAAGGGAAAGGAAGGGGGAAAAAGAAAGAGAAAGAATCAGAATGGAAGGAAATGGGATGGAATGGAATGGGATCGAATGAGAGGGAATTTGATGTGATAGAATGGGATGGAATGTGATAGAATGGGTTGGAATGGGATAGAATGGGATGGAATGTAATGAAATTAGATGGAATGGGATGAAATGGAATGGAGCAGCAGGAGAGAGCCGTTTGTTCCACTTTTTGTGCCGCTACCTAAGTCCCATACCGTCTAAAGTGAAGGCATCAACCATGTATAGGCACCTTAATCACGCACAGGCACTTCATTCTTGTACACACACCTCAGTTTCACACAGGCCCAGAAGTAAAGAAGGATGAGAGGAAAACTGAATATTATACCTTCAGTGATTAAATATTACATAATAATTACCTGACTTACATTCCACAATAACTATATAACTTTTTGTATATAATGGTCGTATGGCTCAGCGTAAGTATAAATATGGTTCGTGGCTTGCAATATTTATATGACTTGTAAAAAACAATTATCACATGACTCGTGATACGCAACTATTCCATGTCTTTTGGTACACAGTACTTACATGATTCATGGTGCACATATATATAACATTGAATTACACATAAATATTATTCATAGAACTTCATAATTATACAACTCGCTACACACAAGTATTACACATCTTGTGGTGCGGTGTACAACTATACATGACTATAGGCACGTAGAAAGAACATGACTCAGGGTATACTCGTATATGACTCTGGGTACATTTGCGTTTTACTGAGTTGTGTAGGAAGCATGGGAAGCCTTAAAGTGAGTTATATATATATATATATAAATATATATATATATGTATATAGATTCTTAGGCTATAAAAGCTATGATAACTACTCTCAGTTGATAACAGTACTTCTGGAAAAATACCATCAATTCAGATGCAACATGTCCCTCATTATCCATTTTGTCCACTCACACCCAGACTTCCTAGTTGCTGGGCTATTAGTGATGAACACGAGGAAAGATTCCATCACGATATTTATGTAATGAAATAAAGATATTAGGGCCGTTGGAATGAAGATATGCTTGTGGATTACTGCTGGTCTGTGTGTAGGGATGTATGGAACCCACAAATGACATGCAAAAGAAAACGATCTCACGAGGCGTCAAATGATTCTTTTCACTCCTAACCACCTGCCAGATATTCATCAAACAATCTAGAACTCGTAGGATGTAACTGTCATTGAGAAATTTAAGAAGCACATTCAGTGTTGGCGTATGTAATTAAAATGTATCAGGTTTTCTTAATCCGTTAAAATAAAGTATTTCTACCTATTGTGTGTCACACAGACTAATGTTAATATATGTTTTTTTGCCATATATGTTTTTTTTACGGGAAAATTAATAAGATTTAACCAATGAAGCTAAAGAACTACTTCAAAAATTATTTTTCTTGGCCAGTGATGATTATGTATATACTAATGATATAACACTTGTAGTTGAATAATTCGTAGTATATAATATTACATACCACTTTGTCACATTGATTATACCATGACATGTAGTAACTATAAATTACTACACAATTATTGCAAAATAATTATGTGTCTCTAGATTTACATAATTATATTCTTTGATTTATTGCTCATAATAACTACGACTATTTCACAATAATTATAAGGCTCGTATTATTTATTGATTACAGAGCTCGTGGCATATAATATTTGTATGACTAATAATACCCGATAGGTGAGAGCTCTAGCCCTTTTTTTCATTTTATAGTTCATGAAATATGTTTTAGTTTAAAAACCCAGTTTTGTTTTTCACTATTTTTCCAATTAAGATTTTCGTTACACATCATCATCTATAAGACAACCTACAATATGTATAAACTATGAATTGATAAAAACTGTGTACATAGTTCTCCATGCTTATATCAGTGTTTTACGTTCAAAAATTATGATTGCATGTTTCTTTCAGGTGTCCTCCAGTTACGAGTACCTTGAGATCCGGTTTCACTCTTCGATTCGCCGCTTTGTCTCATTTCTCTCTATTTTCCAAGTGAGGAACTATAAAAAATTTAGAAAATGCACTGCTATGAAAGGCCGATTTCTTTGTTGTGCAATTACTGTAAAATCGAAATGTGTCATTAATTTTTGGCCATATTGTTCTGCACTTGGCATTCCTGTTGTTCATTTTTATCGATCATCCACGACTCAAATAAGACGCCTAATGATATCATCACTATTATCGTTTTGTTTCTTATGAGATAGCAAGTGAAAGTGTTTCTTATGAGATAGGCAGCTCATTGTCATGAGTAGATCAATCAACAACTTACTCACTATGAAATTTTTTTCAATCTTTAATGCCAAGTGTCCGTGCAGAAATTGACCCTTTCCATGTGTTAATAAAATAAAAACTAAAAATACTAGGTCGTTGAAACTGATTTCATTCAGAAGAAAAACATTTTCAAGATATATTAATTTATTTTTTGAACATGTCTTTTAAATATTTGATAATATACGGCTCTTTTAACTGTCGTTTCCATGAGTTTCCTTAGTGTATCAGGCGAGAGTTGGGCTATTTTATAATACATGCAGCTTGAAATTCCTCTATATTTGAGGATTTTGAGACATAGACTCACAAATAATGGTATGCCCACAAGAAAAAGTCGGCAGGGGTCAAATCTGGGGAGCGAGGAGGCCAAGGGATGTTATTCAAGCTTTAAATCAAAGGACTCAGAAAGCTCTCTCTCAACAATGCAGTGGTTTCTCTGGCTGTAGAATAGAATGAGGCTATAGGAACGAGCCTTTTAGCTCATTCTTGGGTCGGTACCCAAGTGCCATGCCGTAATTCTAGCCGCCGATGGTCATACACAAATCGATTACGGTGGCAGCGGGCCTCGAACCCAGGTTTTCCCGCATCGCAAGCGAGTTTGCTCACCAGTCTACCAAGTTGGTGGTGAAAATGCGCTGGGGCTGTGAATATGGTGGAGGATATGTATGGGCTATGGTTTCATTCTGTTGAAACCAAATATTGTGCCCGCCCTATCTCTCAATTGCAGAAATTAGAAATTCTCTAGTCATAGTTTGGTATCTTTCATGATTGACTGTTGCAGTTGTGCCATCACTATTTTCAAAAAAAGTATGGAGTAATCACAAAGACGCAGTAGTTCCACACCACGCTGAAAAAATGAAGAGAGTACAGGGGTATTTCTATAATTTTTTGTGCATTTATTCTAGAATTATGTTTATTAACATGACCGGACGAGTGAAAACGAATGTCAGCAGAGAAGACTATGTTATCGATGAAAAAATCCTCGCACGCATAAGGAAAGGAAACGACTATTAAAAAAGCTGTAAATTGTTAAAACACCCATAAACAACATTTAAAAGTTATTATACTCAAAACACAGTGCAAATATATCATGAAAATGTTTTTTCTTAAATAAAACCAGTTTCAACAACATAGTGGTTTTAATTTTTCTTTTATTAGTACAGGATGCTGCAACATAACCTCCTCTTTTCAAAGTAAAACACATTTAAAAAAGGAACTTATGTTGCTGCAACCTGTATGTATATGGAAAGGGTCAGTTTCTGCGGGGACACCCTATATCTTCTATCTGTAAACACTTATTTTTTAGCTGCAATCATGAACGAACTGACCACGAGTAAACAACTCATTGAGAATATTGTGATTCACCCAGATGAGCATGTACATGGCGATTGTTCTTTACGCACCATCACTCGCTCTGTCTCAAGTGACAGGAGTCAACCTCTACCTCTCAATCACCATTCTGAGCGTCTTGTGTGTGTTCTACACAGCCCTCGGCGGCTTGAGGGCCGTGATTTGGACTGACGCATTACAGGTGCGATTTGTATTGCTACGCGCGTTTAATCTTTACGGCTGTCTTCAAAGAACATAATTAGAATAAAGGTTAACTACATATCATTTAAATTTGAGTTTCTTGAAACTGTACAGTCAATTTTTCAGTCTAGAAATGTGTATATCGACTGTTTATGACAGTGATTGATTTGATGCTATGATGATGTTCTCTACGTCAACATAACTATCTCTTGTAAATTTTCTTAGATGTTTGGTATGAATTCTAGTTGAAAACTCCTTTTACCAGTTCATGAAGACTAGACTTAGCTAAGAGTTTGAGTTGCTTGTAAGCTCAAGAAGCACTATTGGTTAACACTTGTAACCCAATGAAGCTCTTTTTTTAACTAGCTTAAAACTTCATAGAGAAATTATTCACGGACTGTTTTATTTGGTCTGTGGAAGAGTTGCTATCGAAGCCAGCTTAGCTTGAATTTTATTTTCCCATTTTAGCATCCTATAAATGTGCTTCAAGATTTTTGCTACAAAATGCTATGGTATTTTAATTCTACTGTTCACGAAAATAGTTAGTATTACAATATAGTCCAGGTTTCATAGTACCCCGGACTTAACTTTTCCCGTCATAACTAAACTCACGGTTTTTACTGTTGACTTCCATCAGAAGCTTTCCTTTGTTTTAGGCTTTGGTGATGTACGGAGTACTGATCTTCGTCTTAGTTTTTGGAACAATATCAGTGGGAGGAATCGAGGCTGTGTGGGAGAAGGCCGTTAAAGGAGGAAGGGCTCAACTGGTCGACTGGGACCCTAATCCAACCACGCGACATACCTTCTGGACTGTGTTGTTCGGGGGCTTCATTTATTGGATGACCGCCTATGCGTGCAACCCGTCCCAGGTATTTGTTGAATGCATCCATTTTTTTCCTAGCACGTTCACTAATCATATCTATAGTTCCAGCAATGAATTGATGTTCCACGTACAGATTATTGCAAACGTTTCGGGTCATTGTCAACAGAAAATCTGCAAAAAACAATGGAGTATATAAAGATTTGGATACA
The DNA here is from genome assembly GCA_006783055.1 of Trinorchestia longiramus. NCBI lineage: Eukaryota > Metazoa > Arthropoda > Malacostraca > Amphipoda > Talitridae > Trinorchestia > Trinorchestia longiramus. Next base: position 98,380 of record VCRD01001012.1, on the reverse strand, counting down.
TCACTGCTGAAGACTAGTTGTACAATGTGCGTTCAAGCTATAACATATTCGATGTTTTTTCTCAGTAGTGGAAATAGAAACATGCAGTTTGTTTTAAATACGCATGCACTCGTTGTAAACATGTGACAGAGATGGTATAACTGTACGGTACTAATATCTCTAGCAGCAGCAGCGAGTGAGGACTGTTTTTGATTTTTATAGGGGTGTATGGTGTCTGTGTCTGTTATCTATTGAGTTGACTAGCACTTCGTTTTAGAATTGAAAAAAGGCACCCTGGTCTCATCCATTATCACAATCCATGAAGAGAAAGTCCCATTCATGCCGTCATCACGCGTCAACATTGCCTGACAACATGCCACGCGCGCAGCCTTGTGATCGTCTGCCAGATGAGGGGCACGAATGCTGACGGATGATCACAAGGCTGCAAATCTGCTGCAGAGAAAAAAACATTGGAGGTGTTATTACTTGAATGCACTTTGTAAGTGTCCCAGTGAGAGAGGAAAAATCACCTGCTTGCAGAACGTCCAGTGCTCCTTGACTGTTGCAATATTGAATCAAGTGAGGTGACCTAGCTGCTGGCAGTTCGCCTTCATTAGTCAAGCATCTTGAGCGGCATACGTTCAATGTTAAACTTAAGTAGAAATGTTTACATTTTATTGAAGGGTCACTTAAAGGTACAACGTGAAATGGGGAAACATATATTGTATTTATAAATGTATTTGCCAACATTATTGAGTCTAAAACCAATTTACATCCTAATTATGGGTAAATGAAAAATATTTGGAATAAAGATAATAGAAGTGAGGACATACACTCCATAAAATCTCGATCTTTAATCTCAAGAACAGCAACCGTGGCATTTACAATGCAGAGTTTTATAGTTTTTTGTTAGAATAGAATAGAATAGAATAGAATGAGGCTATAGGAACGAACCTTCTGGCCCATTCTTGGGTCGGATAATTACTTCGATAATTATTCGGTTGTTTACCCAAGTCCCATGCCGTATTTCTAGCCGCGTCAACCATGTCGGCAGCGGGATTGTTAAGTAATAAACTTCTGAAATACCTTTAAATACTTAAAAAAGTACTGAACGCTCTGCAATTATCCTTACAATACTAGAATACGAGTAGATTGAAACAACAAGGTATGGTAGAAAAGATTTACGAGTATAACGAGCTAATTAGAAATTAAGAATAAATAAATAACAATTGATGTTCTGTCAAAGCGAGTGTGGTTTTTGAATTTAGTCGCAACAAATACATATGTGAACATTAAAAAATACAAATGAGCAAAACGTGTTGAATTGTGTTATTTATTGTTGCAGGTGCAGCGTTGCCTGTGCGTGACTGAGCTACACATCGCAAGACGAGCGCTGTGGATCACATTTGTTGGGCTCGTTGTCAGTCATGTCATTGGAACTCTGATGGGCTTGGTCATTTATGCCGAGTACTCCAACTGTGATCCCATAAAGTGACTGAACAGAGATGTTCTTTACATGCCTAGACATTTATGCCGTGCTTGATTGTTACTCAGGGAAAGAATTTTTGCTGGAATTTACATGTGCATGATTAGTATAGACGCTAAGCTTTCAGAATGTTTGCATAAATTTAGTTATTCGAATGTATTACATAAATCTTGTTTTTCAAATCTTTCGACTTCTCTGCGACAAACGAGAAATTTCAAGAAGATGAACTAAATTTTATTTTTCTTACTGTAACTTACGAATCACAAACGAAATTGGGTGAAAGTATTGGGAAAATTCCCACTTAAATCCTTTCGTTCAGATAGTATAGAAAAGATAATGAATAAACTATTGCTATGGGGCTTACTGAATTTGAGAATGCATCTTGACTAGAGTCCGTTCTACGGTAGGTCAGTAAGGTTTATTTAGCCAAGGAGGAAGGCAATGTCTGGGTTCCTTGCAGGTTCTTCGAATGAACATCTGCTTCTATACTCATACTCAGAGAAATGGGTCTTGTTCTTCTCGCTAAAGCGTTTTTCTTCATAAGTTTTGCTGCTTTTCTATAGTTGTCAACGTTTCTTCGTTTGCATTCAATTTTGTTTTATTCACTAATACAGGAGGGGAAAAGTGAACTCTGGCGATCAGCTGTTTCCCTTCTTCGTCCTGGATACGATGGGTGACTACAAGGGCGTTGCTGGTCTTTTCATCGCCGCCGTCTTCAGTGCTTCACTCAGGTCTTTTACTTGCAATTTTCGATGTGGTCTTTCTACAAACTGTTGTGGTTGCATTTACTTCACTTTCTCAATTCAATCATATTGAAAAAATAAAGTTTGTAGTTCTGTTAATCCATAATTCAACCATATCGAACAGACTGAAGTTTGTTAGTTTGCTACTCATAATAATTATCCTGAAGACATTTCTGTATTCGTATTAAGCAACTACTATTATTTTTATTTGTTGGGCAGGGTGAGGTATAGTTTCATTTTCTCGTTTTTTTTTAAGACATATTCGTACTTTGCTTCTTATCAGCAGGCATATCAATCAAAAAATTCCTTGCAGCTTTGATAATAGCGGCGGTTTCTCGATCATGCATGTTTAATTTAGTACTCGGAATACCATCACCTTTGTTTAATTTATTTCCGTTTAATTCGATGCTTTTGTTTTTCTAACTACTCAAGTACATTGGGATTTTACTTTATCCCAGAGATACATTGCGTTGTGAAAGTAATTTTAACGAAAACTGTTATTTCCTCGGTTTCTTGCTACTCGCGCTGTGCTGACGCTCCCAGCTCTGTGTCCTCTGGGATTAACTCGCAGGCTGCCATCACTCTCCACGACTTCGTCAAAGGAATATTTTGGAAAGACATCAGCGAAGTCAGAGCTATGCAGCTGTCAAAAATTCTCACTATTATTTATGGACTTATTGCTTTTAGTCTAGCATTCATAGCTAAAGA
>VCRD01001012.1:71447-94585 GCA_006783055.1 Trinorchestia longiramus | reverse complement strand
TGTGATTGTAGGCCACGCTGATCGTCAATGGTGTGGTTGGCGGTCCAATGTTAGGCGTCTTCACCCTAGGCATGTTCTTCCCCTGGGCGAATACGATCGTGAGTGTTCACATGCATCCAATAAGACAAGGACTTGCAATGTAAGTATTGCAAACATAGTAGACTTTACTATGCAAGCTTAAGGTTTTAATTTTTTTTAAGGTGGTACTCCTTAATCGCCCAATTTTTCTCAAGCAAACTCATGTCCTCCGAAAGTAAATATTTGGAACAGATTCTTGGTTGCGTAAACTAGGCTATCAACTATATAAGAGAAATTTACTGAATACACACTAATTTGTAAAGATATTTAGCAAGACAACTTGTCAGTTATTAATAGTGATCTAGAAAATAACTTCTAAATTTTATGAAAGATCTACCTATTGCGTTTAAAATGCAAAAGATATCATTTTACTACCAGACAACTTTGAGAAGCTCTAATGTATTTTGTATGGGCTCAGGGCTGCTTTGCAGGAGGGATGGCAGGCATCCTGTCCGTGCTATTCGTGTCCGTATCACATCAAGTAGCAGCGAGTTACGGCTACGCGACCGTCACCAATTTGCCGACGTCAGTAAGCGACTGTGATATTTACGTCAACGTCACCACTCCTCCACCAACGACTTCGGTGGAAGTGTACGTTGTTGAGTTCCTTGCTCCACTTGTGTACGAATAATTTTTCAGAAATATTTATTTGAAGTTGAAAGTTCATACTACCATGTTCATCGTTTCCTAGAGAAGTCCAATATCGGATTTCCAACGGGCATTGTTTTCCCGGAATAACTATTTATGTTTTGCGTTTTTTAGGGCGTCCCAACATCAGGATTTTACAGACTTCTCTTTCGCCCGTGTGAATATATGTAACAATACAAACGCATTTTGTGGGTCTGTTCGGGCATCAGCTAGATATGACTGTAACTTGCTTTGCGTGCTCTGACTAATTCTGAAGAAAATCGCATTTGTATTCTATTAAACGTGATACGTTTGTCTTCATCTGCATCCGAGTTAATGTTTTTAACCTAAAAATCCTGTCATTTGAAGTCAGTGTCGTGTACGGCATTTTACCATCATCCAAACTTTTCAACATAATTGTTTTTTACCTTGGATTGCGGATTTTGTTGTGTTTTGGTAATAATTTTTTATTATTTTATTGCCGCTACAAGATGAGTGAAGTCTCATCTGTTACGATGGCAGAAAACCGTGACCCAAATTTTCAAGTGTGTATTTAACTAATAGCATGAAATCTTTGATGTTTTCCTCCAGGCCTGACTTTCTCACGTGGGACTTATTCCAGCTGTCATACCTCTACTATACGTCTCTAGGGTTATTTGTTACGATCATTGTGGGACTACTTGCATCGTTCCTGGTCGGCAAGCAAGACGTCAGAAAGTTGAATCGTCTTTGTCTCTCTCCCGGATTTTACTTAATCCAAAAATATTTGCCAGGGACAGACGATATTGGAAAAGACTACGTGAGTGTTAAAAACAGTGATGTTGATTTAGATTTGGAGTTTGGAGACATATTTTTCACCTAAGTTCCTTCAAATTTTGAAGTCTTCAATGGCCTGTCGTAATATTAGTTGATTCATTAACTCTTTAAGTCTGTTTTCATGAAGCAAGAAATGCGTATCAGGCAGAAAACTCAAAATGAATAAAACACATCAAGTGCAGATTTTGGGTTTCAAATGATCCTGATAATATTAAATTACCTTTATTAAAAAATAATTTTGTTCTTCTATTGATGTTGCACAATTAAATGCTCCATAAACTAGATAAAACAAATAATTGTAGTTTGAAGAATCTCGAGTTTGAAGGGTTAACACTTTATTTTCGAAACAATAGTGATCTAATTTTAATTATTAAGACCTTCAAAAACACTGAATAACATTTAAATAACGCACTTGAACTATTTCCTTCACAGGAAACCCATTCCTCTGCAAGCTCGCCAGATGTAGTGAACGGAATAAGCAACAAAGCCTTCCAGGGAGACAAAACTGAGACACAGAAGAATATTATGCACGAAGAATCGAATGTATGATTGTTTTTCTATGCCTAATTTTACAAAGGATACCTATTAGACGGTGACAGTTCCTGCACGTTTATCTCAAATAGTGGGATGTCATCAAGTAATGAATAAAACCACCAGATAGGCTACAGTTCAAGAAGAAGAAAAACATAAACAAGTTGCTGGCAAGGCGGCAAAAAATTATGATACCAGAGTTTCTGAACTCATAGTATTTTGATATTGTATAGTGCTTATTTAAGAAGGTAGGTGACAGGTTGTGATTGGTGTGTATTCCCTAGAATGATACGTTTTTGTGTTTGCTTTTAATAATGTCACAAAAAGAACTTTTATGTTACCACTACGTTTGTCTCACCCACGTTTGTCTTCTTGAGTTGTCTCACCTTCGACCTTCATCACGTTTGTTATTGACATTTAATGAATGACAGCGAGTATAATCTGCCATCGAATTCTTTCTTTTGATTAGTCACGTAATCAACTCTAAGTGAAGCCTATGATGCCAAAGTTACATTTCAAGCTAGTGATTGTTTTTATTATTTCATCTACTTCATGCAATTTACAGTTTCAACATAAATTTCTCAATTTATGTTGAAACTGTAAATTGCATGAAGTAGATGAAATAAGTCGAACAATCACTAGCTTGAAATGTAACGTTGGCATCATAGGCTTCAAAGAAATTGGCTATCTTTCATTCGTTGAATTTTGAAATAGTGATGTATTCATTCGTTTATATCCATTTAAATTTGGACATACGAAAATAAAACAATTATCATTTGGGTCAATACTAAAATAAATTGATATAAGTAACTTATATAATTAATTACTCTTTACCTCTAACATATAATTAAGAAAAAGTACACATTTCACGGAATACTTTTTTGTGTCAAATTGAAAAGTCAGTGTTTTCGATCTGTCATCAATTCTTGCATGATGTATAAAATTGATGCTGCTGTAAAGTTCTCTAATTTGCAAGTTTTGTCGTGCACGATGTATATCGGAGCATATTGGTCTGACTTCCTGTGCTTTATGTTGTCGAGTGTTGGAGCGGCAACATATTTATTCCACTGGAAATATTTTCCTTCTTTTGGGCTAATTTCTAAAAGTTAGCACATTGAACATGAGTAATTTCAAAATAAAAGGGTTGCAATTGTGTGACTTATGAGAATATTTAAATTCTTATTTATTTTCACATATACATGTAAAACACCTTTGTGTTCCCTGTTATCCGTTATTTCTAATTTTTTACGTATGAGAATATTAAAACCCTTATTTATTTTCGAATAAACATAAAACACCTTTGTGTTCTCTGTCATCCGTTATCTCTGATTAAGAAGTAGTTACTGCGCTTTTATATTTTCATAAAGATAGTCTAGTCTAATGAGTCCCAAACTAGGGAAAACTTCCCCTTGTGTTTTCACACAGATAGTCTAGTGCAGTAAGTACAAAACTAAAGGAAATTTCCCCATCGGGGGGAAATTTTGAAGCCACCAGCGGGGAAACAATTACACTGCCTACTAGTAATGAAAAAATCTCAGATGTATTTTCTCATGTCTGAAGCTATACGGTTAGTTGTTACCAACCGCTTTCTATCCACTTTACTATGTAACTACATCTTTATCAGCATATTTGTAAATTTTAAAAATGAACTAATAAACATTCACAGAGTGTTTTGACCACACTTTCCCTCGTACACATGAAGGGAGAAATCTGGATGGCTGTGATGGGTGCAGGGAAAGTGAGAGAAAAAAGATTAGTTGCCTTTGATCTACGACCTGTCGACAAAATACCCAATGAATTTCTTTAGAATCAAAGTTATTCTTCTTATTTAGAATCCTTGCTTGACTGTTATACAGAGTTTCATAAAATTCTGAGACATTGACCAAAAACTCGAAGATTTTCATGAAAGTATACGCTATGCATTTTTTTTAAATTTACAAATTACAAATAAATATTTAACATCATATTTCGAATGCTGAGCATGTATTGAGTTGGAATAACACACGGAAGTGAACAAATGGTGTAACATTGACGAATAATTGGCAAAATATCGAATGCATCATACTACACATGCATGTATGACTAGAGAAAATGATACCCAATGAAATTTGCAGAATTAGAGTAATTTTTTCTCTTGTTTACAACTGTTGCCTGATTGTTCTACAGAGTTTTACGGAATTGTGACACTGACCAAAAAATTCGAAAAATTTCATATGAGCATTTTTTATTTAACTTGATGAAACTCTATAACTGTCAAGCCAGGATTGTAAATAAGAGAAATGACTCTAAGTCTGCAAATTTCATTATGTATGATGTCCAGAGGTCATAGATGTTTGCGAGGATTAGTTCATCCCGAGGCAAACGAATTGAATATTGGCACAAAGGATCATTTCTTTTTCGTTTCTGTTCAAAGCAGTTGATCAACTGGAATAATTTTCACGGAGAGATTTTGATAATTCAGTGCTTAATTCTGTCTGTGAATCTAAACTGCCTAAGAATTAATACGATACAACAAAGAAAATATTATAGTCATCGTGATTTAAAGAAGCGTTCGGTAATCAATCTGCTAAACTGAAAGCTTATACATGAACAAAAAAAATATTGCCAAAATTTTATTTGTTGTTCTTGAACCCTCAGAAAAAAACCTAGAACAGTAGGAGTGTAAAACAAAATGAAGAATATTTGTATTATGTTTGGAAAACCAAATGAAGGAATGAAGTGGAATGAAGTATTAGTGTTATTGATGCATAACATCAGTCGCCCTAAGCAATTCTTTAATTGTCTCTCGAACGGCCTTCGTTTCAAACATGAAGCAAACATTGATTTGTATTACACCAAGTCTTAAAAAGCCTTCAAGTCAATAGAGCATAGAATAACCAAAATGACGACCAACTAACGAATTTAAGTGTATGATGAGAAAAGAAAAGCAAAAAATTGCCCTAGAATATTTTTAATTTTCACAACAGATTTCTGAAAGTTGTAGTTAAAGGAAAATTCGACTTCTTTTAGATCCAAATCATGTAAGATTATTTATTTTTAGTATTCTTATCTATTCCGTATTATGATCATTCATTGTAATTTTTACATAATAATTAAAATAACATAGAATGGACAATGTATGAATGCTGTTCGTACTAGTCATTTCTGCCCAAATCGAAGGAAAAGTCATCGTACAAATTGTCTACGGAATTATGAAGCTTATGGAGACAAGAATACACACGGGTGAGCAGGGGCAACTGTGAACAACTTTGTGTGGCTTATTATGAATGTTTTCCTGTACGCTGCAAATACAAAGCAGACTTGCAGTGAAGCGTGGTGCAGACACAGGAGGCACATGTGTCGCCAGCCCACTGGGAGGGGGGCATGGCTACTACTGTCAACAAGGAAGCATATCAAAGGCCCACAACTCAAACAGGAAGGACATATGAACTTATAAATAATGTGTGAATAGTTTAGCTTTTGCTGCTCCTAGAATTAAAAGCTCTGTTACAGAGACTCTGTTAATGTAATGCTAAGCTGATATTTCCCGCAACGGCCGTGGATGTTTTCGTCGAGTCACGAATTGCTGCACTAGTAGAATTATTGAACAGATTAGATTTGAGCATTTTAGCTTTCCTTTTGCCGGTATGAAATGGATTAAAATCGGACCGACTGCGCGATTCATGCAGTGGTTTCTTATAGTTGCTCATTGATGTCATTCCCTCATCGTGGTAATTATGTTTTACGCATATGATGTAGCAAAGACACGCTGAAGGTCTCGTTGAAAGTCAGTTATGATGGCAAACTGCATATTAAGGAGAATTTAAACCTTTAATTGGGCGTACACTCGATGAAGTCATTGAATTCTATGAAGTACATGATAATCTCTCACTGATTGCCTATATGCGTGCATTATAAGCGTGTGCATTGATGTGTGCGTAGCCGATCAAAAAGATTTATTATGGCCAAATAAAGATCCTCCGTATTAACGTTGTTATACCAATAACAATGGATACCTTGTGCTTGTAGCCAAAGTAGTTATCAGAGCCACAATAACATGGTGCAAACAAGCATTTTATAGAAATTTGTGCATGAACTGTGTCGAAAAATTTATCTACGCCTTGGAGACACCCATATATATTTTCTGGTGAAACGCGTGAAAACAAAAAAAACAAAGTTTGTAACTTACTTTTCGTTCATGTATGTAAGTCTGAGTGTGAATATGCGTGCCTTCTGGATAATGTTTGAAGTAGAGAATTAGTGTGTACATTTTAAATCAAATAAAAAAAATTGTTCGCGCTGTTTATAAACATGCATACTCACTGCAGAAATGAATTAAATCACATTGAGAGACTCGATGACTCTCTTCACATCTCTGTGTTCTTCACAGATAGTATACCCAATAAAGACTGCACCAAATAAATTGCCATTGCGTAGAAGGACACACTTTAAGCTCCACTTTGAACTATCAATAAACATTCGTCCTTCATTTGGATTGTGGATCAAAAGCTCTGTTCCTTCAGTAAACCAGGAATCTTATGGCATAGCACAAAGCCGGTGTCACCTCGAAACTACAACAGAAATGAACTTTCTCTGGTTCGAAAGTATGATACTTTCTCTCCTCGTTCAAGTAAGTTTTTCTCATTCAGACTTGCTATGATTCTGAAGCTTATTTTGGTCAAATCACGCGCCAAATAATTCACCTCGTGCTGATCAAATCCAAATCCCCTTTGAACTAAATCCTTATGAATTTCAAAAACAGCATCATTGCCGTCACTGCGTTTTTCAACATCACTCAAGTTTTTTGAGGAGGCAGTTGTTCGAATACCAGTACTGGAATTTCAGCTGAATGAGGCATTGGTCTTATAGCTAACAGTAGATCAGGATATTCTATTTTACTGTTATATTTCTTGTTAAATCAAAGTAACAGTCTGGGCAAACAAGTTGCCACTTAGCTGTTGTCCAATCGTAATCAGCCAGTCTTGCTGCAGTTAATCAGGGGAATTTTGCGTATCTGGAGGGTAAGCTGTGGAGAAAAAGCTTGACGTACTAGAAGAAAACTGACTACTATTTTGAAATCAGCATGCTACTTTTAGTTTTAATGAGCATAAAAATGTAACTCAACAGAATTTTTTTTCAAATCGTTCCCCAGTGTAATACAACATATTTCAGGGAGATAATCAATTTATAGTCCTTCAGTTCCCAGTCCAACACTCTTAGGAATGACTTCAATTTCAAGAAATGATTTTGGCATTTGTTTGATGATGAAAGCAACGCATAACCTGTCCTCCACGAGCAGCTAACATTCTGCACTGTTGTTGGGGGTCCACTAGCATTGTACCACCGAGGCCGAACTGCAGCTGCTGTACAGGTGCAGTAGCTGCTTAGAGGCCGTTGTGGGTAGATGTACAAAAGCAGCAAAAATTGAAATAACTCGGTCCTCCTGGGTTTGCTAAGAAGATCATCGTTTTCTTTGAAGATACATCGGTGACAGTAAAAATTGATCACTAAACTGAGCTGATGATAGTGCTACAAAAAATATTACTACCAGTCAAATGTTGGCCACAAGTATTTCTAGTTTTAAAAGTAACGAAATAATACTGACTAAAGATAATTTATTTGAAGAAGCAAAACATATTTTCTTCTACAGGGTGCGGCATCATAACTTCCTTTTTCAAAGCAAAGCTCATCTAAAAAAGGAAGTTGTATTGCCGCACGCTGTATTAGGAAAGCAAAGTAAAAATCATTGATTGCTTAGCAGTGCAACTTCACACTTCAGTTATATCGAAATATAAACTTATAGATTTATAGTTAGAACACAATCACAACATAAGTAGACTTCAAAGAGAAATGTGGTTAAATTAGTATTCGAAAACTATTAGTATTTATGAGTAACATGAATTTGTTCACTCACTTTTTCAGAATGGTATATTTTATTGAGCTTAAAATCTTTTTGCAGGAATATGAAATTAAAATAAACACCTCAAACACAGTTCTCTTTCTCAACACTTGTCCGTGCAATCTGAAAAGACTAACGGAGCGTCGTGTTTTGACTAGGAAGTCTTACTTCTATTCATTCTTAATCAAAAGTTTTTATTTCACTTTTAACGAATAGAGAGAAAGTACATGTTAATTTAGCATTATTTTTATTGGTATACCCTAGCAATTATTCAAGAAAATGACCGATACACAGCCGGCAGCAGAGCATTTAGCCGTATACTTTACATGGATCGACTACACGATATTCTTCTTGATGTTATTATCATCCTCCGGCATCGGAATATTCCATGGTTATTTTAGCAAGAAGAAAACTAGTGAAAATTCGACAGAAGAATTTCTTATGGCTGGAAAATCTATGGGGGCTTTTCCAATTGCCATGTCCCTCATCGCAAGGTAATTAATAGTTATTAACGTAGTCCTAAAATTATTCCAGTTAGCAAGTATTCTCACTTAGTATGCATGTCATGTGATCACATCATTTGATTCGTATCAATTTAGCGTTTTTTCTATTGGTACCTTATTGAATATCAATACCATAGTTAATAATGTCTATCTTTTTCCAGCTTCATGTCTGCAATCGCACTTCTTGGCACACCTTCAGAAGTGTACCGTAATGGCATGATCTACTACCTAATTGGGGTAGCCTACATTCTTGTGGTCCCAGCAACGTCTTATCTCTACTTGCCCGTGTTCTGGGAGATGCAGGTACTGGTTTGCCTGCAAATCTGCTGTGCCTTTCTTGATTACACACTTGACTGAAATGATATATAGATTTTTCTGATGCATCCTGGTGTCCTACCAATTATAGCGCACGAATGTACCGTCATTTCACTAATATCCTTTAATCGTATACTTCCAAACAACAGTCTGAGGAACTTGGCTATAGTTATAATTTCATCCTATTCAGGAATTTGACCTTAGTTATAATTTAGTCTTATACAAGCAGTTGGATTAAAAAAAAATAAAAACAACTCCTCTTCCATGTTTCTGGTGTCGTACAAATGTGATGTGTATGCAAGGCATGAACATCAGTCTCGGTAGGTGGTTTTATAAGAGTTATTTTATGAAGATGTAAGGTAAGTATACCACTTCAAGTAACTGGTTGTACATTAATTAGTTCATCAAAAGGGATTTTGGAGCAATGTAGTATTTGAAATCATTGTGTGAGATCAGCAGCGTAGTAAAATGCAAGACCCAGGTAGCTTAGTCATGAGGCGAATGCATGTTAGAGCCGACAGCATCAACTGAACAGAATGTCCCTCGTAATTCTGGTCTCTCGATGCTCGCTGTTGCCGCGGTGTCATGGCGTGAAGCTGCAAATCCTTGTGCTGCCAACTTAATAAGTCTGTGCTCGTTGTTCAGCCGAGCTATCAATTTCCACTTAAACGGTGGACTGATTTGTTATGAACTCATCGTAGGTAGAACGTTCTTATCCACTCCGCTAATTAAAGTGTGCAAACATATTTTACTTCGTTTTAAGAAAGCAGTGCTAAAAACATTCTTAATTTCTAAAGGATGATGTCTCTACAGTAATCGGGCTGCAGTATTAAATTAGAGTGCATACATATGCAGACATATTAGTATGCAAACAATTTAGATGTATACATACAGCTATAGTAACAATTTCTCGGCGATCAATGCACTATACGACAGATTTTTTCTTTTTTTCCATGTCATTCAATAGCGTCGTGTTACAACCACTGGTCAGCAGCTTCAACGCATCAGAAATTAAAAAATATAGAGTTCTGCATCCAGTGAGTTTAATTAGGTTGTCATTTAACTTGAATTGCAGTCCAAAGCCCGAATAATTTTGAACGTGCATCTCAAGTTTGAAGATTTTTCTGATTTTGCGATTAAAATTTTTCTCCGGGCGTTCCACGCTCTGTATTTTTCCTCCCATAAAACTTAAAATATACACACTTGCTTCAACGAAACCATGTAGTGTCTTCATGGTGGTAATTTGATTTACTTTCGCACAGCTGACGTCAGCATACGAGTACCTGGAGGTAAGGTTCCACCCCTACGTCAGGAGGCTGGGCTCAGCGATCTTCATCGTGCAGGTGAGCAAGATCTTCATCGTGCAGGTGAGCAAGATCTTCATCGTGCAGGTGAGCAAGATCTTCATCGTGCAGGTGAGCAAGATTTGATGCTAGAAGATGATGGTCGTCATGTTCTGACAGACATCTGACGATATTTTTATGTATGAAGGCATTTTTCTCATAAGCAGAGTTTTATATGTATTTTTTTCGCCTCGCATACATGCTGTGAGCTTTGAAAGACTTGGAACATTAAGCAGGGGAAATATTTGTTTAAATACTTTTTAACTTCATAACACATTTTAGATGCTTTAATTTACTTTTATAACTCAGCATCTGACAAGCCTCTCTTTAGTACTATTTTACTCAACTCTCATTTTATAAGTAGTTTATAACCCTTATTTACAAGCGACTTTGAAGAATGAGAAAACATTCAGCGGCATTTTTGATAGAGCGGACGCAGTTTTTTGGCCTATGTGCTCGTTTTGATACTTACAATGCACAAGTTTAAAATTTTGAGAAATTGTACCCATGATTTACGTATGAAAATCTATTAAATAGTCACCAAAATATTACCTTTATTTTTAAGTCATCAAAAATATGTCGGAGAAACAAGAAAGTATTCCTTATCTTTTCACCAAGTTGTTCTTGTAATGATTCACGAACCCAAAACTTGAATTATGAAACTAATTTTGGACTCCATATTATATGGCGTCTCAGGTGCATATGCGTATGACATATTTATGCTTCGAATATACGTCTAATCCAAGTCGTAAAAGTGAACTTTGATTTTTACCTTACGTTCTGCACGCATTAATCTTTACGGTGAAAACATGATGATTAAACGTTGATCGATCTTTTTCAAAGTTCAAATCGTTTATTAATTTTAATTTGAGGAACTCTTTCCATTTTATCGATATAAAAAACAATCACAAGAAATTTGTAGAACGCAATGCTATAATACAGGTTTCAGGAAATTAACTTTACAATATCATTGCGAATCTTTTTTAGTTTGCCCTCAAATTCGAGTCAATCTTGGACTTTTGATTATGAAACAGGGTTAATTTTATTTATTATATGTTATAAGGCTCTTCTGTTCTTCAAAAAATCTTTATGTTCTTCTTCTCTCTGAATTATGGATGATAATCTACCTTGACACGAATATGTAGTAATTTTAACTTCAGTGTTTTTTGTTTGAGCCTTCAATGTTTTCAACTGAAAATAAAATGGCGCAATTATTCTTTCAATGATCTTCCAGATGGTGCTGTACATGGCCATTGTGGTGTACGCGCCGTCTCTAGCTCTGTCTCAGGTGACAGGTATCAACCTTTACCTGTCCATCTGTCTGATCTGCCTGGTGTGCGTCTTCTACACTACCATCGGAGGCATGAAAGCAGTGCTCTGGACTGACACACTACAAGTAAGAAATTCTCAAAGTGCTTTTCTGTTGTGCATCCGCTACTTGATATCTTTTTTCGATATCCGTTTTTCTGTTTTGTATACGTCACTTAATGTTCGTAAGAATTTTCATTTTTCTAGTTCATGTCTGTTACCCAGGCCTAGCAATGTAAACCCAGAGATAGTAGGAAAAATTACGGCGTTGCTAAAGAACTTCAAAAGACAGTACATCAAACGTTTTATTTGGTAAATTAATAAAACTTTCAGTCTGCAGAAAAATTAATATCATCTCCAAGGTGTTTGCTCTAATCCAAATAATGACGAAGATTAATCACAATATGAACTGGAAATTATTTATGAAACCCTTTATTTATGAGACAAGTGCCAGGTCCTTCATCTAATAACTCTAGGACTGCCACTTAAATAAATATATGACGCCGTAATAAGAGTTAATAGAGCAACATTTAATGCTTCCAACAAATCGTTGCATGGATTTAAGAAGTTCAAAACTAGGGGATTACGTTTGGTTATCGTAGGAGACGAAAGGTTCCAACCAAATTTGATAAGAAAAGTTGCCAGATTTCTGTTGAAAAAGAAGCCACAATCAAGATACAAGCTGGCAACACGACGCAAATGAACGATTACCAGCAGCAAAGAGCACATTGTTAGTTTTACTTTTGAATTTAAATCAAGAGCATGATAAGGCATGAATGAAAAACAATAATTATATGATCAACTTTACGTGCCTTTTCCGGCGGTATTCTTCTCCTTCTCCCTCTTCATCTTTTTATGAATTGTTTACTCTAGCATTATCACGATATTAAAATATTGGTTCTGTCTGTGGCCATCAAACCTAAAGACCTTCTAATGAAAATATATCGCACTCAGAGTCAACATTTTTCCTTTGAACCAATTATTATTTTTCCATCTCCTACTTAACAAAACTGACTAATCAAAATTTCGTTGACACTATAGCGTTTGCTACAGCAAATAATTGTATACAATTACAATTGCAATACAATTCTAGTGAAATACCATGATACAATCTTCCAAAACATACTTCACCTCATTAACTTGTTTTAAACAATTAACTGTTCAGGTTGTGATCATGTACCTTGTGGTGATCTTCATCGCTATTTACGGCACCATCGCTGTTGGAGGCGTGGGGTTTGTATGGGAGAAAGCCTTGGAGAGCAACAGGGTTGAGTGGGTCAACATGGACCCCAACCCCGCAACCAGGCACACCTTCTGGACCCTGATTGTAGGAGGCTACTTCACTTGGATTGCCATTTATGGCGTCAACCAGGCTCAGGTTAGTGCCAGACCCAACTATTGTTATTAAGTGTTAAGCTACAACCAGGATATGGGACCCTGACCGATTTTTGTTCTGCGTTTCTGTGTTGCTTAAGACGCTATTTACATAAACTCTTTGAGATTCAACTCCAAAATTAACATTGTCTTCATCAGAATGCCAGGTCGTAGGAGAAATGTGTAGAGCTCTATTTTATGCGTCAATGTTTACGAAGACTTGTTTTTATGCATCTTGGTTTTCACCTAATATCACTTAATATAGAATCTTAACACGTTTCCTGCGATTGCCTAGCCGGTGCAAATCTTTACTTTGTACACATAATCACTAAAAGACTTGGAAAAAATTACAGAACCTAACCTAAGTGACCCACCGGTGGGTCCCATCGCGGGAAACGTGGTAATACTTCCTTATGCCAGATATTGAGCTTATATGTAAAGGCCGAGGCTAGAGAATTAGCAACAGTAGTTGAGGCTTGGTGCTGCCCAAGAACTGGAGCTCGGCTTGCAATTAAACTTCTAAAAATCTGGAAGTCATAGTCAATCACCTCAAAATTTATAACTCAATATTTGAAACGAAATCTGCGGACCAGTCAGTTATTTTCTTCAAATTTATGGCTTAGGAATCGGAGTTAAATCTCGGAGAAAGAGTGCAGTTGAAGTAACTAGCTCCTGTAAAAGATCGTTAACATTATGAACAAATATATTGTATATGTCCACTCGAAATATGCCTACAATCATATATAAAGTGTACAAGAATTCTGTGTTTCCAGGTACACTCAAATGTATGGTTGTACTCTATCTTAGTCAAGTTTTGCTGCAGGTTCAACGCTATCTGTGCGTGAAGGACATCGGCACCGCCAGGAAGGCGCTGTGGATGAATGCAATTGGGCTCTGCATTTTGATGACCACTGTGTCTTACATGGGTCTTGTAATCTACGCTAAATACTGGGACTGCGATCCTATCAGGTTTACATGGCTTTACCTTTAATGGTAGTTTAAATTATTTTGTATTTTACCGTTAGCCCTGTTTCACGAGAAATGTTCAGGTAGACTATTATTTAAACTGTGAGTATCATTCTGCGACTAGAACCTCATAAAACTTCGAAAACTAATTAAGTTCATAGAAGCTCAATTTTTACTTCAGTTTGGAGACTATTACATCTTAGTGCCATAAAGACACAGTTTTGTGTTCTATTCTAAAGTTATTTCGAATTCAGTTGTGGACTTGCACGAGACACAAAGGTGCTCGGAAGTAGGAATTGGAGCTAAAATCTACTAAAATCAACAATTGAGAAAAGAAAATGTTTTCTTTCTGAGTGAATCATGCGAACGTCATTGTATTTTGGAGAAAAAAAGTCATGCACTTATTATAATCGTACTACAGTTGGTGTTCATTCAATATTTTTAGTTTTAAATTTCAGGATAGGGTGCACAGTTAGCTTACAGTTGCAACTTCGAATTCAATTACAGAAAAATGATGATTGTTAATATGTGTGTGTTTCAGGAGTGGCATTGTATCTGCAGGGGATCAACTGTTCCCCCTGTTCGTCATGGAGACAATGGGGGAGCTGAAGGGCCTCCCTGGCCTCTTCGTGGCCGGCATCTTTGCTGGGGCCCTCAGGTGCGATTACATTGTTAAACTAGGAAATGTTTGGCTTAAAAGGAATTTTAAAACGTGCTTTGGAAGTGTCAAGAAACTAACTTATTGATTTGAAATAGACACAATGTATATTTCTTTTCTAAAACACTTATCTAAATTTTTGATCACATGTTGAAAAAAAATCTTCTTTAATGCGCTGAGCAGTTGAAACGCATGGATTACGTTTTCTTTATTAAACAATGTTTTATTGCACAAAAAAGTTGAAATGTTTGAATAATAAATAAGCAGTAGAAGTAATATCATGGGAAGATTGAGGATGAAACAAAATTTCAATATTAAGGAAATGTTCTGTTCGAATAAATGATAAAAATGTTTTTTTTTTTAAATTTCGCGGATTAATAGTTAACAATGGTAAAAGTGAGCCATTAGAAAATTCTGGGTGATGTCACAGAATCATGTGAAGCTTTGCATGCTACTCAATTCATGAAAATTTACATATTAAGTTCTTTGCATACTACTCATTGCTTTGCATGCTATTCAATGCTTTGCTTACAACTCAATGCTTTGTATACTACTCGATGCTTTCTGCACAACTCAATTTAGTGTATACTACTCAATTCTGTGCATACTACTCAATACTTTGCACACTAATCAATTCTGTGCATACTGCTAAATTTGATTGCTACTTGCATACTACTTAGCGTACTATCTCACAATAAGCAAGTTAGGACTCCAGCATTCGAAGACTTGAGGTCGTTATCATCAGCTGGCAGCTGAACTGATTGTATATTTTATAGATGTCACATTCCAGACTCTGACATCTTGAGATTTTTTGACACCTTTCATTCCTTTCCATTGCTTTCTCAGCACGGTGTCGTCTGGGATGAACTCACTGGCGGCCATAACACTGGAGGACTTCGTCAAGGGCGCCTGCTACCCCGACATCTCTGTCAGGAACGCAACACGCGTGTCTAAAATTCTGTCTTTGACGTTCGGTCTCATGACGCTGGCCATGGTTTTTGTTGCACAGATGCTCGGAAACGTGCTTTCGGTTTGTATTTTTCTATTATTTACATGGCAGAATTTCAAAATATTCCAACCAGATTACAGAAAAGTAGTTTTGTTGAGGAAATTGATAACTGATTCTTTATGTATACTGTGGTTCTCCAAAGTTTCAACTATATATATCACCCATTGAACAAGATCTAAAGCTAATAGCGTAACAGGTAATTTTTTATAGCGTTAAACTTATGTTTTGCGTAAGGATGATAGATGACACGAAAAGGAAAGAATATGTAACGACAATTTTAATTAGGCTACGATCTTAGAAGTGTTTTAGCAGTTTTTAAAAGGTAGCAAATAATACAGCATTATTGCTCATATTAGAATGAACGGATTGAAGTTAACTTCTTATCAAGAAAATTACTTATAAACAAGAGCCAGTGCATTATAATCATGCATCTTCGCATAAATTTATAATAAATACTACAAAATAAAACTACAATAATCAGGCACATTTGCTGGAATTTTTATTAAAACTACAATAATAAAACCTGATAAAAATAGAAAGATAAACTTTATTTGTGGCAATAAGATAGTTTTTGGAGCAGAACTTACGACATCGTAACTCTATTTCACGAGCCAGGCAGCACTGAGCATCTTTGGCGTCGTGGGTGGGCCCCTGCTGGGCATGTTCACCCTCGGCATGTTCTTCCCATGGGCCAACGCTATTGTGAGTCCAGCTCTAATTTATATCAAAGTTGTGAATGTGTTTGAATAGGATACCGAAGAAGTAAAATCAGAAACAGCTAAAAACTCCGAACTGTTTACTTTGATGTTGAGCAACGTTTGAAGACTTCAGTGTGGTATCAACCATATTTCTATTTTCAGGTACAAGGGCTTGGTTTCAAATAATTCATTGGTACCTGTGCAAATATGCAACGCGTTGAAAAAATTGAGTAAAGGTGACAGTAATATCCAACTTACGAAAGTTTTGTGAGCGTCAGGCATACAAGCTATGTTTTAAGCTACGGGTGTATCAGCTATGATACCCTTCCTCTGAAACTTTCATTTACCCAAGTAAAATATTTGTAATATGCACTGACAAGAGAACTTTACTCGCACTTCAACGTTATATCCTCAACAAATTGTATTCACTATATAACAACAGATTCTATAATTATTAGAAATATATTTTGCTACAATGAACTGTTCGTTATACTTCGATTACATTTATTTGTCAGGGCTGCTTTGTTGGAACACTCGTCAGTATCGTGTTCACGTTCTGGATCGGCATTGGGCAGCAGATGGCGAAGTTGAGCGGTTTGTATTCCTTGAACCCCAAGCTCACGTCTGTGGCTGGATGTAGCCATGCCTTCAATGAAACCCTCTCCACCATTGTCATCGCTGCAGAGCAAAGGTGATACTCAGTGACTTGTTCTTTTTCAGATATGCATATACGGTTGAGAATAACTTTCTGGTTACTATGACTTTCATTACTAGTAGACCCAATGACAGTTGAGTTCAAATAGACATTTATATTCTCCCTTTGCACACTTATTTTTCTAACTTTATTCATTATGGTGGGATAATCTGGTGCAATTATCGACTGGAGCATTAATTTCTCAAACCTGATATCTGAATATGCTTGCTTTAAATTCGTTTCATGCTCATATTTACTCTAAGATACATTGTCTGATTTATTGATATGTAGGAGCAGGTGTAAGTGTTTCTAAAATTTCTCATTGCAACTTTATAACGGTTATTTTGAAACATAGTTTAGTTAAAATTTAATATAAAAGGAAAAAACATACGGTATTAAACTCAACTTTGGAAAACAGAGGAGGAAGCCGCATCCGACTAAGGATGTTAATTTTTTGGGGAAAGAAATTCTAGCTATTTGTGTTTTGCAAATAGAATTTTTTTGAATCAGCTCTAATTTGAAACTTGTTAAATGAGAACATTTCAAAGTTCATTATATATTCTGAAGTCGATAGTAGGCGATGCAAGGATACGACACTTATGTGAACTACGGAGTACTAACAGTTAAAATAACTGACTCCTACACTCACAGCACGAAAGCTCTACCTCAACACTTTGCTACTTGAGGAGAAAAATTTTAAAGATTTATATCTACAAAAGAATATTTGAAATTCATGCAGTAATAGCTTCATACTAAGAGGAGTTCGACATTCGATGAATTCGTCTAAGACCTGTTTTTATTTTATTTTTCATTTCTCAGTACTGAAGACAGTCTGTCGTTCCATAAAAATAGTTTTCCTTTACGTTCGAGAAGAAGAATGACCAAACTTTTCTTGGCATGTAAATGTGATAATCTTTACTTCTCTGAATTATGAAATATTTCCTCTCTTTCATGACCCAAGAAGTTTTTGGGACATAGAGTTGTTCCATTTGTCATACATGTGGTTCTCTGCTGTTGGATGCTTCACCACCATCACCGTCGGTCTCCTGGTGTCTGTGGTGACCGGCAAGCAAGACGTCAGAACAATTAACCCTAAAATGCTGTCACCAGCTTTCAGATATTTTCAGAAGTACATACCGTGGACCAGTGGACTTGGGAAGGATTATGTGAGTAGGCTATTTCATTTTGTTGGTGACCAAGCCTAATTTTAACACATTTCATGGACAAGCATCACAGGGGATATGCTTAAAATTCATGTTGAATCATGTGATATGATCCTCACCACTAGTTTCCGTTTTTACAATTAACAAAATTGTTGGTGGTTTAAATATGCTGTACATCTTTTTAAAACATACAACTGCTTTGATGAGACTATATTAAAAAGAAACTTTCATACGTGCGGCATTTAAGATTTTTTATTTGAATCTTTTAGTTCTATAACTAGTTTGATCTTCCGGGTGTGCAATTAGGAAAAATACATTAATTTGAAGTACTCTATTGAAAGCGCATTGGCAACACTAAATTATAATCAGTATTTCATTAAATTAAAACGTATAGTTTTGAATTTCATTGAAATTGAATTAAATTACATTAATTAAATGAATAATTGAAATTCAATTTCTTTGAAGATTTTAGCATGAAAGTTATTTGAAAAGAGGACTTGAAGTAAATATTTTTTACAACATTATTCACAAGATAGTTCTCGTTGAGATTTAAAGGTTTAAGAGGTAGAAAATTACGGATTTTGCGATCCATAATTGTATTATAAGTTTGATTAGATTTAACTAATTTCAATTGTTATAGAGTTTAATGTATTAAAGATTTACGACAAATTACTGTGTTTTAAACTAATGTTTTTTATGAATATAGACAGAACTTTCATACTGTATCCTATCTATTAATAACATGGCCTAGAGAGTACCCGTGGAAATTCCAGTTTAAAAGTGTAAAAATTAAGGATCTATGAAATGAAATACATTTTCCAGTTTTACCCGTGGTACTATTAGAACCTGAATATTTTCATGAATACATACAGAAATTCCATTTTGTATCTTATCTACTGATAATATAGCTGTGTAAGAGAAGAAAGCTATTACTGAAAAAATGGAGTATTTTATAGCAATCCAGCGCTTTTGTTAGCCACAATACAATGCATACCCGTTCTGATTTCGGTTCAATAATTTTTCTTCAGTAATAGATAGGAAGTGATGGTATACACACAGAGATACAGAGAGAGAGAGATGGAGAGACATTGTCTATAATATAATTACATTATGTAAACTAGATAGTTCCCGCAGAAATTCCACGGTTTAGATTTGACTAATTTAAAATCATTATAAAGACGAATGTATTGAAGATTTACGACAAATTATAAAATAACACTTGATATAAAACTTATTTAATGAGGAATCCAAATTGTACCCATAGGTTAGATAATTAAATATTTGTTGCAAAATCCGTAGAGTTTGATGTTTTGTCAACTTGATGTACATACTTAAATGTTTGATGTAAAGTCCGAAGACTTCTTTGACTTTTGAAAACTGCTAAATTATCACAACTTATACTAGCAGAAACATTAATACTCGTAGTGAAAATTGGCTATATTGTAGTGTTCTGTCAAGTTTTACATCGTTCCCTTTTGAGGATACAAAGCAATCTACGTAAACTGAGTCTTTTATATCTGTTAAATTACGCTGAATTTAGATGGATAGAAACTCAAATTTTAAGAATATTGTTCCTAAAGAGCTAATGATCGTTAAAAATTCTTGAAGGTGAGGACACATTTGCCTTCTCTGTTCGGACACACAGCTGTAGTGTTCGGGCACACAGCTGTAGTGTTCGGACACACAGCTGTAGTAATCGCTTCCTAACGTTTAGTAATTCAATCATCTCGCCAACAGGTGGATTCTAAAGGAGATCCGCAATTGCCGTCTTCTATTTTACTGGCATGCAAATGAGCTCACTGCGAATCCATATGGTAACTCACCAAGGTATTCATGTCAGATGTATGTAGTATGACAGGATATAAGTTGTGTAGAACAACGCAATTTCCAGATCTCCGTATAGAGGTAGAAACCTACAAGACAATCAGATTATTACAGCTAATGTTCATTTCATTTTATGATGAACTGGAGAAGACTTGGAAATAAAGACAAAATATGCACTGTGGAAGCGCACTCTAAACAAGGGTCAGCTATGAATCAATAATGAGCATGATTTCCAACCGGAGATTTTACATTATAATTTGCTTCAAGAAAGAAATTTAATGTGAATACGATCATTCATCTTGCTAAAATAATAGAGTTCTTTTATAAAAAATAAACAAAACACAAGAATTAGATAAAAAGAGCAGTTTATTAAATATATCGTGTCATATTGAACGTGTAATGTTTGACGTTTTCCCGTAAGTAATTTTGAACACGCTTCTTGTTCTTAGTGCAGCTCTCCTACGATGGCAGATGTGTGAGGCCCGAGTCAATGGAAAACCGAATGAACACGTTTTTCGAACTGTATTTTTTTCACTATTCGATGACTTTGTTATATATATTTGAAAAATAAGTATTTATGATTTATATGTGTTTTCCTGTTTCTTTTTAGCATCAAGGAGTCAAACGTATGAAAAATATTGTTGAAATCTATGTCAGTGAATACAGACTTTGCAAATAAATTTTACATCTTACCAAAAAAAATTCGGAACGTATATTTTTTAGCTTTTTGATATGTTCACCTATGTTACTTCAAAATGTTTTCGTAACAAACATGTGTAAATTGTTTGAAGATAACGTGTATGTGACAGTGATTTTCAGCAGTCAAAACTGAAGTTCCAACAAACGCAACTTCTGAATTGACATGCTTGGACAGATCGCTTCTCGAGCACCTCAATTTCGTGTATCTACAATCGTAAATAATCAAATAAATCTAAGAAGAAGCCTATTACTTTTGTTTCCAGACATTATTTGAATTACCAGGTCGCTTCTATGTATTAAACATTCACGTCACACGTCTAGCATATATCTCTGTATTGTACGGTATTGGGAGCTATTGTTCACCATAAAGAATATGAAGAGGAGCGAAGAAGCCAAATCGCTACACCCACATCGCACTTCTGCGTTGCTAATTCCATGGATAGCTTAGCGTTCCCTCACTCTGTATATTAACAAGTTTTGAAAGAAGTTCTTTGATAATTGGAATTCGTGATTATTCATCAACTTCATCACAGCGCGTTATTAGTTGACCCGCCAGAAAAGACACTGTCTCAGATCATGAAACAGATGCTACTGAGGTTGAGGTCCCTTGACCTTGTGCCCTTAGGTCGACTCACAAGTATGCGACTGCTCAAGGTTATGCGAACTAGAAAATCAGGCTTAAGCTTCTATTAATTTAGCATGAGGAAAATAAAAAATTGTTTGTTATATATACATAATATTCGAATAAAATGACTAATTTGCGCTTCCTAGGTGTAATTGTCCACAAACATTTTAAAAATTATCAATTTTCCTCTATCTCCAGGAAATAGGATAATAGGAAAATGTTACCTTGACTAGATAGACGTGACAAAAATATAAGTTCATTTAGCATAGTAACGACCACAATCCTGTATAAACTATAGAAAATGGGAAATGATGTATGCACACAGGACCTTCCCTTACGCTATAAATAATAGGCATGATACATTGAACGACTAACTAGAGACGCGGTGATTAAGGAAATAAAATCGTATGAAACTATTCATAACAAAAACTATACGTTCGTAGATATATTAAATTGTGGAGTTTGCAAACGGGTGAATATATCTACACTCTATAATGATAAATAAATAATAGCTTCTGTATGCTGCTTTCCAAATGTTCATTCACTTGCCAAAGGCATTTCTGCCACACAACGACCTACTTTGCTCTCCTGTCCCGAGCGTTACACATTACAATAATTTCAACAATCAGTGCTATTGGTAATTACCAACATCTGCTTGTAAACTCACTTTTGACCACAAGCAATTTCATTTCATTAAAATTAGCAGCGACTTTAAGCAATTTAATGACGGGGGTTAAACATCACACGTAGTCAAAGCAGTCAAGACGACTTTCCTCAGCGGCGCATAGCGAGTAAATCTATTTAAACGAGGCTTCGGCACAATACATTTAGCAGCGTAGATGCCAAGTCTTATGCCAACATTGAACCAACTTGATCAGCAAATTTGTTACTGGTTTGCATAAGCGTAGCCTAGCGAGTTTCTATGAATATATCACCCGAGTACTTTTTGCTGAATTATAAAACACAAGCACACAAATATATTACTCCCCAAAACAAACACGAAGTTTCTACTCGAATGAATAGAATATATGAAGAGTCGTTTTAAATACGTCATTAACATGAAAAAACAGCGCTTTCGGTACCAGACAAGTAGTAGCACGAAATGTAGACGTGAACATCAGAACAAATTCTACCAGCATTCGACTAAGTAATTGATAGTAAATATGAGTGCATCATATTAGTTACAGTGATACATAGACGCTACCACAGTAAGATCACAAAAATGGCTACCATGCCGTAGGAACAACGCTACAGACATCAACAGCAATAGTGCACCCTTTATTAAACCCGCCTAGACAAGGAATTGCCAGCTTGGAGTAACAGTCATCAAGTCTGGGCCTGAGACTTCAAGTTCGAACAATCTAAACTTTTCTTCAGTAACGTACTCCCTCACAAGTTGAAGTACCAGTTTACTAACATAGTTGTTGATCATCCCGGGAGGTTAAATTGATTGACTACTAATAAACAAATTCTCCATGAGGGGCTTTGCATCACCGGAAACAAGTGTTTAACGTAGGGCAAAAAAGCATTCTTAAGATTCATTTTCGTGCCCGTTGAGTGAAACAACATATAAACTGGATGCTATGCAGAACGTTTATTGTTTTTTTTTCCTTGGACATAGGGTAGGTCTTTTAGAGTAAGCTCTTCCAAAGATAAGTGTCTTCTGGTTCTCGCACTTCCCTCCCTATTAAACCGATTTGAATCGGATACATCTTTACAAGACCATACAACTTTGAAAAAACAAGAAGCAAGTCGTTTAAAGCATTCAGCCCTAAGAATTAACTGACGTTAACCGCATGCACAAATAGATACGCATATTTCTATCACAGCATCGAGTTCAACCTAACCAGAATGCGTCATTCAGAGCCAGCAACAGCGGGACGGTTTCTTCCCATCTGCAAAGTAGATTAAATTAATTGATTCAACTTCTTTCTACAGGGTGTCTCAAAAAACTGTACTCGCCCTTTAACCGTTGCTAACATGCTGTCTTCTTTGTGTTGCAGGTGTGAGGTTCGAACCTTTGCGAACA
>VCRD01001012.1:60042-70133 GCA_006783055.1 Trinorchestia longiramus | reverse complement strand
AAACGCTTGATCTGTCTACTTGAAATTGAACCCAATATATTTTTATTATATTCCTAGGTAGTGAATGCAAATTTGTTGTGGAGGGTCACATTTTTTATACCAAGTCTTCATTTCCTGTGGGTAATATTGAAGAACATAAATCTTCTTTTCCAGTGAGGTGTCAAAAGCTCTGAGCAAAACTAGGACACTCTTCCAAAGGTGGCAAAAGTTGTGCAGCTCTGCAGAAGTCAAGTCTCTGGGACGAAGCTCATCATTTTCGTCCGGAGCTTCACTGCTTGTGGGCACTCCAGTATCCCCCAAGGAAGAGCTTGACTGGACGTGTACTGAGTTACGTAACTCACTGCGCTCCATTGAGTGGGACTTGGAAGACTTGGAGGAAACCATTGGCATAGTTGAAAAGAATCCAAAGAAGTTTAGAATCGATTCCAAGGAGTTGAAGTCACGACGGAGCTTCATTGCTCAAACCAGAGAAGAAGTCAAGGTAGTTTTTAAAAATTTATGAAATGAAAAAAAGACTTGTTGTTGAGGCTTCTGTGTACTATGTATTTACAAATAATTTAAAACCGTATGATAAGCAAAGAGAATACTTCGTTTGGTTGTACTATGTCTTTCATTGTACAAATTTCCTTGCAAGGTATATGTTTGAAAATGTATGCATCATTGTTATTAGGCTGTAAACTATATTTTCAAATTGTGTTCCTTTAATCATATTACTGTAATGTAAAAGTTCAGCTGCCAATGATGTTTCCCTTTTATCTCACAGTCTATGAAAAGTCACCTTTCTGCTGTTGAAGAAAAAAACACAGACTACGTAACAGAGGTCAGTTACTTCATATTAAAAGTTGTTTAATGGAGGTAGTTGTGTAGCACTAGATTTGATAATCCTTTGTCTGTCACCTTATACTCGTATCGGTTGCAAGGCTCTTTTATGACACAAGTATTAACACTTGGGAATAAAGCTCAAGATCAGCCATTGCCTCAAAAATTTTGTACTGTCAGTTGAGTGGTTCTGGTGTAACATGGCATGTTTCATCAGGTGTGCTCAGCCAACGAGTGTGAGGTGGAGATCACCACAAAGAACAGTCCAGCAGGAGTACGTAAGATTGCAGGCACAAGCATGGCGAACAGCGCCAAGTATTCGAGGCTGGTGAACCAGGCTGATGAGAGTCCAGGTCATGTAACCCACAACGGACGGGAACTTCCTCAACGCCAGGTCCTGCTGCAGCAGCAACAGGTGCAGTGCACTCTGGCAGGTTCATCTGCGTCCTAGGCGAGGGATCATCACTTAACTCGTACGATCTTACTGACATGTGTTGTATGAGAATGATCTCTTAACTGGTACGGCTCAACTGATTTCTCTAGTATACGAATGATCTTAACTGGTACGGCTCAACTGATTTATCTTGTATGGGAATGATCCCTTAACTCATACGGTTCAACTGATTTCTGTTGTATAGGAATGATCTTAACTGGTACGGCTCAACTGATTTATCTTGTATGGGAATGATCCCTTAACTCATACGGTTCAACTGATTTCTGTTGTATAGGAATAATCCTTTAACTAATACGGTTCAACTGATTTCTGTTGTATAGGAAGGATTCCTTAACTAATACGGCTCAACTGATTTCTATTGTATAGGAATGATTTCTTAACTGGTACGGCCTTATTAATTCGTGTCGTATAGGACTCAAGTGGTACGGCGTGACTGATTTGTGTCGTATAGGAATGGTCTCTTTACTGGTAAGGTGTGATTGATTTAGGTGCGGTGACAATGATGTTGACTTAACGGGTACAGTCAGATTTGTGTGCTGGTGTAAGAATGTTTACTTGAATGACTGACACGGCTGGCCTAATTGATTTTCATAAGTGCAATCACGTCGTGGGATTTGTCTGTTGACGTACCGTAAATAGCAGCTATATCCCTATATTGGGGTTGATACCAACAGGTTCCTAAATTTACCAGAGACCTCGTGGAACGACAAATATAAAGGAGAATAGCATATGTATGTACAATCCTTCAGGTTGTGAAAGTCTAATGTAATCATGGCTAAGGAATGTTTGCCAAAGAAATATTTATTAAATTGTTGTTTAAATATCACGGGAGAGCAATGGCTAAGTAAGAATACTGTGCGCAGACCGTGATGGCACAACAGGACGAGCAGCTGGAGGAGCTGGCGTCGTCCATGAGTGTCCTCAAACAAATGTCCCGACAAGTGGGACAGGAGGTGGACGAGCAGGCGGTGTAAGTAGCCTCGAAATGTTACGTGAGAGAATTTGATGAACCTATAAAACGAATGGTTTCTCTAGCGTTCAAAAAAGATTTTCTCTTATCTACCGTACCATATAAGAACTTCGACAAAAGAGTAGGCTTAAATTGAAATTCTCTCAAGTATAAATAACTCGTCTTCATTGTCTCTGACCTCCTCGAGCGAAAGTAATGTGACCAGGTGTACCCTGATATATTTGATTGTATATTTTTGATAATGGTTCGTATTGTTTGAGCAGAATGTTGGACGAGTTTGGCCACGAAATGGAACACACACAAAGTAAAATGGACAACACGCTCAACAGGATTGCAAAGGTCATGCATTTAACAAATGGTAAGATACGAAACTGGTTCGGTATTTCGTGTATTTAACGAAACTGACATCTGTTAGTACGATGTAGAATAGAATGTTGCAACAGGAAATAACCGCTTTGTACATTCTTGAGTTGCTATCCAAGTCCCATTCCGTCTATCGTGAAGGCATCAATTACGCACATGTACCTCAATCACACACAGATATTTCAGTTCCGTACACACACATAAATCATGCACTGCTATTTTAGTCACGCACGCACAGCGCAATCATACACAGATCTCAGGAGTTAAGGTTATAGAATCAATATTTTATAGAAATGAGGGTTCCTTATCCAGTATTTATCTGGACGATCTTGACTGTGTTCGGAGTTCGTAACATGTGTGAAAGAACTCATCGTTGACAGTAAGTAGCGGAAACGTTGAAGAAATGTGGTATGAAACTAGGGTGATGTGTGAACAATGTGACTGCAGCTGAGGCAAGAAGTTGCTAAGTGAAAAAGAAAGTTTTCTCCAGTATGGATTCTACCATCACACGAGCGGCTCTCCGTCTTACAGTGCCAAAATATTCTGTACTTGAGATGCGAGAGCCTGGTCGAATAAATCTTCGACCCTGGTCAAAAGCCAAGGTCGAATAAATCTTTTCTGTCTGTGTTGGTCATCAACCATGAAAGAAAAATTCCTCAATTTCCTGATGCTTCTTTCTTTTTAAGGATGAAGATTTCATTACCGATTCGGAATTGTGTGTGTAAGTGGAGTCTGATAAATTATAATTACATCTTTTCTGAAATCCATACATCCATTACAAGTTTTTGGTTATGCTGCTCTTGGCTTATATTGCTCTTGCGAGTAACCATAGTGCTATTACCGCGAACGGATGTGCAGGAAAGATGCTCAAGCTGTGTGAAGAGTAAGAGAATAAGAATGTTTCGAAGGGTACCAAACAACTACCTGATTATATCGCTTCTATTGGCACTGTGAACACATCAAAAATCATCTCAACAAATATTGGATAAAGAATCCTCCAGTTCTGTGTACGTATGTTTGCGCTGTGTTTGCGTGACTGAGATGCTTGTAAGCGATTAAGGTGTGCGCACGTGACTAAAATATATACGTATAGTTGAGGTGCATGTGCGTGATTGACGCCTTACGTTAGTCGGTATGGGATCAAATGACTCTGTGTTGCCATATTCTATTCTATTCTGATAGTCATACTGTGTAACTTTTGTGTGTATTTTTAATACTGTTGAGTATTTTAAAAGTTTGCAAGTATAATTAACCAAAAAGTTAAAATTGAATGTTGTAAAAATGTCACCTGAATTTTTACTGTTCTGCATTTGATCTTTTGTAAATGCTACAGTTTTTGTTTGTGAGAATTATGGATAGGTTTATTTTGAAACTAAGCTGCTATTAAAATCTGTGAACGCTTGTAGATCGCCGGCAGTGGGCAGCGATCGGGATCCTGACGGTGGTGCTCATCGTCCTCATTTGCTTATTCTTTTGGCTATGATCCGGGGTTCCCCTGTGGTAAATGAATAAATTCCTCGAATTACGAGAGTTTCAACGACTTCAAACTAAAGGAAACGACATAAGTTGTTAAACTGAAATATTCGTTAATAGTGTTCTTGTTTTCCTACCAAACTATCGGAAGAACTCGGAACCTTTGCTGGTCAATGTGTTCGTGGTCGCTTTAATTCAGCACGTTCTACCAGAGGTTTCCTGCTTTCTGAAAGCACTTGGATGTTTGGAGAATACTAACTGAATTAAGAAGCTGCATCAAGAGTTATTTCAGAACTCTAAAACATACGAAAGTGAGACACACTGCTGGAAGCAAGTGTAAAATACTAGTGTCCCGGTACTGCCTTGTACCGAGGGAGACAGTGTTAAGTGAAAGTAATATTATGCCAAAGTTGTCTCAGCGGACTTTACTTCTCTCTGATGTATTGTGATTTCTAGATTTTCGGATCTTCGTAAGTAACATGACAAGTGTGTTTAGTTAGGAATGGGTTCAAATGTGTCTTCCTTGGATCGTTGTATCATTCCCGAATGGGCCGTGACTACAAGATTTACAGTCGACTTTTTGAAGTCATTTTCCTCATACCTGACTAACACATACTGAACTTTACTTTTGCCTCTTACTAGGAACAGTTAACTTACAAGTGTATATTAACTATGCTTTGTGTATAATGCGACTCTCTATCCAAAATAACAGCTCGACTTTGCTCATGGCAGAACGCATGGAAACAATAACGATTTTTAACATTGATGTAAGGTACGAATAGAGAGCATTCATCATTCCGAAAAGCAGTTAGTTTGGCACTAGCTTGCTTATTTATTGGAAAACATGTTCTGATAATCTACGAATTTAGTAGCTCAAACTATGCTTGTGGTCAACGTCAGCGCTGTTGAAAATATTTATTAGGTAGCTTAGATTATATCGCAAGCAAATCAGTTGACAGAATGAGTTATCGGTACAGAAATTGTGGAATGAATGTAGTTTTTGTCTGTCCATTCAATAAGCTGCGCGATGTTGCACCCTGTGGAGTTATACGATGTAGCATCGCCTGTAAGGTGAATTTTTAGCTCCGTTGGTTAAATGACCCCCTCTCAAATCTCGAAAACTTGAACAATACGGTAAAATGTATTGTAAAGTGAAAAATAATTTTACAAAGTTTCTCGAATTTCCTTGATGGAAGCCATGACCGCACCGTATTCCTTTCCTTGTCCCCATCCCAAAGCCATGAAGACGTGCCTGTTAATCGTAAGCAAGAAATGGTCAACTCAACTGTTTGAACTGATTTCAGCATAAACAATATTATTCTCTGCCTCAAGGAACTAGAAAGAAGTTGAATCGATTAATTTAATCTACTTTGCAGATGGGAAGAAACCGTTCCGCTGTTGCTGGCTCTGAATGACGCATTCTGGTTAGGTTGAACTCGATGCTGTGATAGAAATATGCGTATCTATTTGTGCATGCGGTTAACGTCAGTTATTTCTTAGGGCTGAATGCTTTAAACGACTTGCTTCTTGTTTTTCAAAGTTGTATGGTCTTGTAAAGATGAATCCGGTTCAAATCGGTATAATAGGGAGGGAAGTGCGAGAACCAGAAGACACTTATCTTTGGAAGAGCTTACTCTAAAGGACCTACCCTATGTCCTAGGAAAAAAAAACAATAAACGTTCTGCATAGCATCCAGTTTATATGTTGTTTCACTCAACGGGCACAAAAGTGAATCTTAAGAATGCTTTTTTACTCTACGTTAAACACTTGCTTCCGGTGATGCAAAGCCCCTCATGGAGAATTTGTTTATTAGTAGTCAATCAATTTAACCTCCCGGGATGATCAACAACTATGTTAGTAAACTATTACTTCAACTTGTGAGGGAGTACGTTACTGAACAAAAGTTTAGATTGTTCGAACTTGAAGTCTCAGGCCCAGACTTGATGACTGTTACTCCAAGCTGACAATTCCTTGTCTAGGCGGGTTTAATAAAGGGTGCACTATTGCTGTCGATGTCTGTAGCGTTATTCCTACGGCATGGTAGCCATTTTTGTGATCTTACTGTGGTAGCGTCTATGTATCACTGTAACTAATATGATGCACTCATATTTACTATCAATTACTTAGTCGAATGCTGGTAGAATTTGTTCTGATGTTCACGTCTACATTTCATGCTACTACTTGTCTGGTACCGAAAGCGCTGTTTTTTCATGTTAATGACTCGTATTTAAAACGACCCTTCATATATTCTATTCATTCGAGTAGAAACTTCGTGTTTGTTTTGGGGAGTAATATATTTGTGTGCTTGTGTTTTATAATTCAGCAAAAAGTACTCGGGTGATATATTCATAGAAACTCGCTAGGCTACGCTTGTGCAAACCAGTAACAAATTTGCTGATCAAGTTGGTTCAACGTTGGCAGAAGACTTGGCATCTACGCTGCTAAATGTATTCTGCCGAATCCTCGTTTAAATAGATTTACTCGCTATGCGCCGCTGAGGAAAGTCGTCTTGACTGCTTTGACTACGTGTGATGTTTAACCCCCGTCATTAAATTGCTTAAAGTCGCTGCTAATTTTAATGAAATGAAATTGCCTGTGGCCAAAAGTGAGTTTCCAAGCAGATGTTGGTAATTACCAATAGCACTGATTGTTGAAATTATTGTAATGTGTAACGCTCAAGACAGGAGAGCAAAGTAGGTCGTTGTGTGGCAGAAATGCCTGTGGCAAGTGAATGAACATTTGGAAAGCAGCATACAGAAGCTATTATTTATTTATCATTATAGAGTGTAGATATATTCACCCGCTTGCAAACTCCACAATTTAATATATCTACGAACGTATAGTTTTTGTTATGAATAGTTTCATACGATTTTATTTCCTTAATCACCGCGTCTCTAGTTAGTCTTGCAATGTATCATACCTATTATTTATAGCTTAAGGGAAGGTCCTGTGTGCATACATCATTTCCCATTTTCTATAGTTTATAGAGGATTGTGGTCGTTACTATGCTAAATGAACTTATATTTTTGTCACGTCTATCTAGTCAAGGTAACATTTTCCTATTATCCTATTTCCTGGAGATTGAGGAAAATTGATAATTTTTAAAATGTTTGTGGACAATTACACCTAGGAAGCGCAAATTAGCCATTTTATTCGAATATTATGTATATATAACAAACAATTTTTTATTTTCCTCATGCTAAATTAATAGAAGCTTAAGCCTGACTTTTTAGTTCGTAGAACCTTGTGCAGTCGCATACTTGTGAGTCGACCTAAGGGCACAAGGTCAAGGGACCTCAACCTCAGTAACATCTGTTTCATGATCTGAAACAGTGTCTTTTCTGGCGGGTCAACTAATAACGCGCTGTGATAAAGTTGATGAATAATCATGAATTCCAATTATCAAAGAACTTCTTTCAAAACTTGTTAATATACAGAGTGAGGGAACGCTAAGCTATCCATTGAATTAGCAACGCAGAAGTGCGATGTGGGTGTAGCGATTTGGCTTCTTCGCTCCTCTTCATATTCTTTATGGTGAACAATAGCTCCCAATACCGTACAATACAGAGATATATGCTAGACGTGTGACATGAATGTTTAATACATAGAAGCGATCTGGTAATTCAAATAATGTCTGGAAACAAAAGTAACAGGCTTTTTCTTAGATTTATTTGATTATTCACGATTGTAGATACACGAAATTGAGGTGCTCGAGAAGCGATCTGTCCAAGCATGTCAATTCAGAAGTTGCGTTTGTTGGAACTTCAGTTTTGACTGCTGAAAATCACTGTCACATACACGTTATTTTCGAACAATTTACACATGTTTGTTACGAAAACATTTTGAATTTTGAAGTAACATAGGTGAACATATCGAGAAGCGAAAAAATATACGTTCTGAATTTTTTTTTGACATGTAAAATTTATTTGCAAAGTCTGTATTCCAAGACGTACACTTCAACAATATTTTTCATACGTTTGACTCCTTGATGCTAAAAAGAAACAGGAGAACACACTCATATGTCAATCATAAATACTTATTTTTCAGACATATATAACAAAGTCATTGAATAGTGAAAAAAATACAGTTCGAAAAACGTGTTCATTCGGTTTTCCATTGACTCAGGCCTCGCAAATCTGCCATCGTAGGAGAGCTGCACTGAAAACAAGAAGCATGTTCAAAATTACTTGGGGAAAACGCCAAACATTACACGTTAAATATGACACGATATATTTAATGAACTGCTCTTTTTATCCAATTCTTGTGTTTTGTTTATTTTTATAAAAGAACTCTAGTATTTTAGTAAGATGAATGATCGTATTCACCACATTAAATTTCCTTCTGGAAGCAAATTATAATGTAAAATCTCCGGTTGGAAATCATGCTCATAATTGATTCATAGCTGACCCTTGTTTAGAGTGCGCTTCCACAGTGCATGTTTTGTCTTTATTACCTAGTCTTCTCCAGTTCATCATAAAATGAAATGAACATTAACTGTAATAATCTGATGGTCATGTAGGTTCCTACCTCCATACGGAGATCTGGAAATTGCGTTGTTCTACACAACTTATATCCTGTCATATTACATACATCTGATATGAATACCTTGGTGAGTTACCGTATGGATTCGCAGTGAGCTCATTTGCATGCCAGTAAAATGGAAGACGGATATTGCGGATCTCCTTTAGAATCCACCTGTTGGTGAGATGATTGAATTACTAAACGTTAGGAAGTGATTACTACAGCTGTGTGCCCGAACACTACAGCTGTGTGCCCGAACACTACAGCTGTGTGCCCGAACACTACAGCTGTGTGCCTGAACACTACAGCTGTGTGCCCGAACACTACAGCTGTGTGCCCGAACAGAAAAGGCAAATGTGTCCTCACCTTCATAAAGTTATAACGATCATTCGCTCTTTAGGAACAATATCCTTAAAATTTGAGTTTCTATCCATCTAAATTCGGCGTAATTTAACAGATATAAAAGACTCAGTTTACGTAGATTGCTTTGTATCATCAAAAGGGAACGATGTAAAACTTGACAGAACACTACACTATAGCCAATTTTCACTACGAGTATTAATGTTTCTGCTAGTATAAGTTGTGATAATTAGGCAGTTTCAAAAGTCAAAAAAGTCTTCGGACTTTACATCAAACATTTAAGTATGTATATCAAGTTGACAGAACATCAAACTCTACGGATTTTGCAACAAATATTTAACTATCCAACCTATGGGTACAATTTGGATTCCCCTTTAAATGAGTTTTATATCAAGTGTTATTTTATAATTTGTCATAAATCTTTAATACATTCGTCTTTATAATGATTTTAAATTAGTCAAATCTAAACCGTGGAATTTCTACGGGAACTATCTAGTCTACATAATATAATTATATTATAGACAATGTCTCTCCATCTCTCTCTCTCTCTCTCTGTATCTGAGTGTGTGTATACCATCACTTCCTATCTATTACTGAAGAAAAATTATTGAACTGAAATCAGAACGGGTATGCATTGTACATATTGTGGATAACAAAAGCGCTGGATTGCTATAAAATACTCCGTTTTTTTCAGTAATAGCTTTCTTCTCTTACACAGCTATGCTATCAGTAGATAAGATACAGAATGGAAGTTCTGTATGTATTCATGAAAAATATTCAGGTTCTGATAGTACCACTGGTAAAACTGGAAAATGTATTTCATTTCATAGATCCTTAATTTTATCACTTTTAAACTGGAATTTCCACGGGTACTCTCTGGGCCATGTTATTGATAAATAGGATACAGTATGAAAGTTCTGTCTATATTCATAAAAAACATTAGTTTAAAACAGAGTAATTTGTCGTAAATCTTTAATACATTCAACTCTATGACAATTTCAAATTAGTTAAATCTAATCAAACTTATAATACGATTATGGATCGCAAAATCCATAATTTTCTACCTCTTAAACCTTTAAATCTCAACGAGAACTATCTTGTGAATAATATTGTAAAGAAATATTTACTTCG
>VCRD01001012.1:5184-58643 GCA_006783055.1 Trinorchestia longiramus | reverse complement strand
AAGCAAATGAGGACGATGAGCACCACCGTCAGGATCCCGATCGCTGCCCACTGCCGGCGATCTACAAGCGTTCACAGATTTTAATAGCAGCATAGTTTCAAAATAAACCTATCCATAATTCTCACAAACAAAAATTATAGTATTTAAAAAAGGATCAAATGCAGAACAATAAAAATTCAAGTGACATTTTTACAACTTTCAATTTTAAATTTTTGGTTAATTATACTTTCAAACTTTTAAAATACTCAACAGTATTAAAAATACACGCAAAACTTACACAGTATGACTATCAGAATAGAATAGAATATGGCAACACAGAGTCATTTGGTCCCATACCGGCTAACGTAAGGTGTCAATCACGCACATGCACCTCAACTATACATATTTTAGTCACGTGCGCATACCTTAATCGCTTACAAGCAACTCAGTCACGCAAACACAGCGCAAACATACGTACACAGAACTGGAGGATTCTTTATCTAATACTTGTTGAAATGATTTTTGATGTGTTCACAGTGCCAATAGAAGCGATATAATCAGGTAGTTGGTTGGTACCCTTCGAAACATTCTTATTCTCTTACTCTTCACACAGCTTGAGCATCTTTTCTGCACATCCGTTCGCGGTAATAGCACTATGGTTACTCGCAAGAGCAATATAAGCCAAGAGCAGCATAACCAAAAACTTGTTATGGATATATGGATTTCAGAGAACATGTAATTATAATTGATGAGACTCCACTTACACACAATTCCAAATCGGTAATGAAATCTTCATCCTTAAAAAGAAAGAAGCATCAGGAAATTGAGGAATTTTTCTTTCATGGTTGATGACCAACACAGACAGAAAAGATTTATTCGACCTTGACTTTTAGCGTTCAGGCTCTCGCATCTCAAGTACAGAATATTTTGGCACTGTAAGACGGAGAGCTGCTTGTGTGATGGTAGAATCCATACTGGAGAAAACTTTCCTTTTCACTTAGCAATTTCTCGCCTCAGCTGCAGTCACATTGTTCACACATCACCCTAGTTTCATACCACATTTCTTCAACGTTTCCGCTACTTACTGTCAACGATGAGTTCTTCCACACATGTTACGAACTCCGAACACAGTCAAGATAGTCCAGGTAAATACTGGATAAGGAACCCCCATTTCTATAAAATATTGATTCTATAACCTTAACTCCTGGGATCTGTGTATGATTGCGCTGTGCGTGCGTGACTAAAATAGCAATGCATGATTTATGTGCGTGTACGGAACTGAAATATCTGTGTGTGATTGAGGTACATGTGCGTAATTGATGCCTTCACGTTAGACGGAATGGGACTTGGATAGCAACTCAAGAATGTACAAAGCGGTTATTTCCTGTTGCAACATTCTATTCTAACTCGTACTAACAGATGTCAGTTTCGTTAAATACACGAAATACCGAACCAGTTTCGTATCTTACCATTTGTTAAATGCATGACCTTTGCAATCCTGTTGAGCGTGTTGTCCATTTTACTTTGTGTGTGTTCCATTTCGTGTCCAAACTCGTCCAACATTCTGCTCAAACAATACGAACCATTATCAAAAATATACAATCAAATATACCAGGGTACACCTGGTCACATTACTTTCGCTCGAGGAGTTCACAGACAATGAAGACGAGTTATTTATATTCGAGGGAATTTCAATTTATGCCTACTCTTTTGTCGAAGTTCTTATATGGTACAGTACATAAGAGAAAATCTTTTTTGAACGCTAGAGAAACCTTTCGTTTTATAGGTTCATCAAATACTCTCACGTAATATTTCGAGGCTACTTACACCGCCTGCTCGTCCACCTCCTGCCCGACTTGTCGGGACATTTGTTTGAGGACACTCATGGACGATGCCAGCTCCTCCAGCTGCTCGTCCTGTTGTGCCATCACGGTCTGCGCACAGTATTCTTACTTAGCCATTGCTCTCCCGTAATATTTAAACAACAATTTAGTAAATCTTTCCTTGGCAAACATTCCTTAGCCATGATTACATTAGACTTTCACAACCTGAAGAGTTGTATATACATATGCCATTCTCCTTTATATTTGTCGTTCCACGAGGTCTCTGGTGAATTTAGGAACCTGTTAGTATTAACCCCAACATAGGGATATAGCTGCTATTTACAGTACGTCAACAGACAAATCCCACGACGTGATTGCACTTATGAAAATCAGTTAGGCCAGCCGTGTCAGTCATTCGAGTAAACATTCTTACACAAGCACACAAATCTGACTGTACCCGTTAAGTCAACATCATTGTCACCGCACCTAAATCAATCACACCTTACCAGTAAGGAGACCATTCCTATACGACACAAATCAGTCACGCCGTACCACTTGAGTCCTATACGACACGAATTAATAAGGCCGTACCAGTTAAGAAATCATTCCTATACAACAGAAATCAGTTGAGCCGTATTAGTTAAGGGATCATTCCTATACAACAGAAATTAGTTGAACCGTATGAGTTAAGGGATCATTCCCATACAACAGAAATCAGTTGAACCGTGCCAGTTAAGATAATTCCTATACAAGAGAAATCAGTTGAGCCGTACCAGTTAAGAGATCATTCTCATACAACACATGGCAGTAAACCCGTACGAGTTAAGTGATGATCCCTCCCCTAGGGCGCAGATGAACCAGTCAGAGTGCACTGCACCTGTTGCTGCTGCAGCAGGACCTGGCGTTGAGGAAGTTCCCGTCCGTTATGGGTTACATGACCTGGACTCTCATCAGTCTGGTTCACCAGCCTCGAATACTTGGCGCTGTTCGCCATGCTTGTGCCTGCAATCTTACGTACTCCTGCTGGACTGTTCTTTGTGGTGATCTCCACCTCACACTCGTTGGCTGAGCACACCTGATGAAACATGCCATGTTACACCAGAACCACTCAACAGACTACAAAATTTCTGAGGCAATGGCTGATTATGAGCTTTATTCCCAAGTGCTACTACTGGTGTCATAAAAGAGCCTTGCAACCGATACGAGTATAAGGTGACAAACAAAGGATTATCAAATCTAGTGCTACACAACTACCTCCATTAAACAACTTTTAATATGAAGTAACTGACCTCTGTTACGTAGTCTGTGTTTTTTTCTTCAACAGCAGAAAGGTGACTTTTCATAGACTGTGGGATAAAAGGGAAACGTCATTGGCAGCTGAACTTTTACATTACAGTAATATGATTATAGGAACACAATTTGAAAATATAGTTGACAGCCTAATAACAATGATGCATACATTTTCAAACATATACCTTGCAAGGAAATTTGTACAATGAAAGACATAGTACAACCGAACGAAGTATTCTCTTTGCTTCTCATACGGTTTTAAATTATTCGTAAATACATAGTACACAGAAGCCTCAACAACAAGTCTTTTTTTCATTTCATAATTTTTTAAAACTACCTTGACTTCTTCTCTGGTTTGAGCAATGAAGCTCCGTCGTGACTTCAACTCCTTGGAATCGATTCTAAACTTCTTTGGATTCTTTTCAACTATGCCAATGGTTTCCTCCAAGTCTTCCAAGTCCCACTCAATGGAGCGCAGTGAGTTACGTAGCTCAGTACACGTCCAGTCAAGCTCTTCCTTGGGGGACACTGGAGTGCCCACAAGCAGTGAAGCTCCGGACGAAAATGATGAGCTTCGTCCCAGAGACTTGACTTCTGCAGAGCTGCACAACTTTTGCCACCTTTGGAAGAGTGTCCTAGTTTTGCTCAGAGCTTTTGACACCTCACTGGAAAAGAAGATTTATGTTCTTCAATATTACCCACAGGAAATGAAGACTTGGTATAAAAAATGTGACCCTCAACAACAAATTTGTATTCACTACCTAGGAATATAACAAAAATATATTAGGTTCAATTTCAAGTAGGTAGATGAAGCGTTTGGATGTAGGAGGCCAGAATTACCATGTTCCTTAGGTGTGTCGTGATCCACATTCATCAATGCTTCTACTGTTATCCAAGTCAAACCATAAGGTTTAGTTACGTAGTAGTATAACAATCATAAGTGGATTCTTAACTTCACAAATCACTCTACTTTGAGTTTATTGACGTTTGTAAATAGGGTATAAAAACACAGACTAGAAGTTCCATTTCCAGGTTCAAGAAACAATGGTGAATGTAGAAACATGAGTATGAAGTTAGATTAAAGCAAGAGGACCTCAAAAATGATGCGACTAATAGAAGGTTGTGTAAAAAACACAACAGGGTTTTGTTTAACCATGATGGAGTCAACACAAAGAGATGGCTGTAAAACATTAACATTTGTAAAACAGTCAATGAAAAAAAAATGGATTCATAATAAAATCACAAACATAATCAACAAAAAGTTCCAAAATGAGGATGCATAAAACACAATGATTAACACAAAATGATGCCACTAAAACAATGATATTTACTAGAACACAACAAGGTAGCACAAAAAAGGTAGTAGAACACTCTAATTTGGAAATCATTCACACAAAGGAATGTTAACACCATCTAAATCATATCAAAGACCAAACTAAAAAGAAATATATTTTTGAGAAAAATTGACACAAAAATTCCAAGCTTGCTCAAATTTCAATCACAAGCAAATTCTTTTTAAAGCTATTGTCACAGAAGACAAATTGTCACAATAAACAAATTGTCAGAATGCACAAAACAGAAATTGCCACAAGACACAAGTTGTCACAATGCACAAATTTTCCTAACACAAACTCTACAGCAGCCTAACACATTTGGTATCTGTGATAAAGGTGATGAAGTAACAGGATAATAAATTGCATGCAAATTTTGAAGTTGCACAAAATAATTGACATATTAATCTGGAAACATTTCAACATACAAAAAAACTTGAATGACACTGGAGAAGAAGTAAAAAGTTTGTTCTAATTCAATCAAAATCATTAACTTTGACTTACCATCAACAGGCACTAAACACAAATTAGTTTAAGAAACATCAACCATCATATTGATCAAAATACTTTTCCAGTTATACATTTCATTCAGAAATGTTCATAAACAGAGACTATTTACATATTTAGAAAGCAATTCTGATGTTAATATGAAGTGACCTTTTTCATGATTAAAATAATGACCTTGAAACACAAAATGGTTATTTTCAACAATAAGTGTTAATATGTTAGGGGCAAAAGATCAAAAATCTCACACAGATTTTATAATATTAATAAAATTACCCCATAGAAAGTTACTATAATTCTCAAATAACATTCAAGAATTTCATATTCACATTCAGTGATACAGAATGGATGCCCACTGTCTTGCCTAATATTGATTGATCTCCACTCTCGATTGATAAAAATACCATTTAAACAACTGATACATTGCTATTCTGATATCAAACCATTTTTACTAAGTACTAAAGCCCTAAATAAGAGTTGTCAACACTAGACAAACCCCTTAATGAGCCCATTATGAAGCAGCATAGGAAAAGTTTTGATATAATAGTGTAGCATGAACTTGCGTAATGTTTAGTTACATGCATAGCAGAAATACACTTTCTCCATCTATACAAAATAAAGATGTGGCATAACAAGCAATGCAACACTATCATAGATACATAAGGGAGGTGAAGATTAACAGCCAACCATCACTTACTCTTTTACCACAAAAAAGGGGTCTTCAAGAGTCATAGCTTGGGAGTTATGCAGAAACCTCAAGCAGCCCACAACTGAGACATGAGAGAACTTTCTTTACTTGATCACAGCCAAAAACCTTGGAGAAATTACAGGTTAGTAACAAGCATTAAAGAATGCAGGAATCATTAAAATATGCCAAGCAGAGAGTGTGTGTCTGAAGAAGCTCCAAAGTATGTGAATTAGTTAAAAAAAATTTCATTTAGAACACAATTACCAATGAGCACTACTGTAAGCCTGAATACTAACAACCAAATTGGTGTTCTGTTGCAAACAAGCAATTTATCTAATGAGTATAGATGAATACAAGCACAGTATCTAATACAAATAAACATGGTTTCATCAAATAGAAACAACTTCATTGGTAGCCAAGCCTTATTTAAAATAAATAGCACATCATTATTGATGAATATAAGTAGAGCAAGCTTATTTCCCTTAAATAATTTCCCCAATTGTTAGAGAATTTCTATCAGAGTTATGCAAAGCTTGAATTTGTGAGTCTTACTAGACACTCCTAGGACTAGATGATAGAGCAGTAACTCAGTATTTCCACACAGAGCATTGTAGTCTACTAAAAAAAGCCTATATTACAGAGAATTTCTGTTCAGTTAGGGAAGATATAGTTAGTTTTTTTAGGAGTATTTTTATCAGATGAGAATAAAGATGCTTTGTTAGTGTAGTGTAGTAGCCACATTTGGACATGGCTATTAGCTGGACAACCTTTGATACAACATACAATAGAATAAGGAAGGGCTTTACATGACAGAAGTAAGCACATCATCAACCAGCAGCACATGCAGATGCCAAGTCAGGAACAACAAATGATGGCTCAGAGTTATGATTAATTAGTGCCATGTTGTCCTTCTTTGAGCAGTAGCTGGTTTGTGGTATGGTATACTGATTTACACTAAATGATAGTGGAAAAATTAAAAGCCATCTCTTTATAAAGCCTGGTAGAGTAAGCATTTTTATTATATTTTGGAAGAATCAGTTCTTAAATATACCAAAGC
This sequence comes from Trinorchestia longiramus, assembly GCA_006783055.1. Lineage (NCBI taxonomy): Eukaryota > Metazoa > Arthropoda > Malacostraca > Amphipoda > Talitridae > Trinorchestia > Trinorchestia longiramus. The sequence continues at coordinate 51,971 of VCRD01001012.1, read as the reverse complement.
TTAATAGTATTCTGGGATAAGTTTACAGTACCCAAGTGCTAAGATTGTAGTAATATTAATTCTTAAACAACACTGATGCTTTTTTTTAGGATTCACACCACTACCAAACAATGGCTCATACCAATACATAGGCCAATTACAAATCACAATAAATCTTCTAATAATCATCTCTATGCTTAATCACTAGCAATCTCTGAATATGTTTGACATCTATGCACCTCCTGCAGGTCATAGTCCTAGAGGTCAATATTACATAATATTTTAGGCACAGAAAAAAATCCTAAATAGATATGCACTTTTAAATGAAACTATCAAAATCTCAAGACACCTTAAACCACCATGCAAGGAGAGAAGAGTTTCACTTATTTTAGCACTACAATTGTTAAATGTGTTGGGAAAAATTAACCATTTCCTAGACACTCAGAATATTCTTGAACATTTTCTTTACTGCCAGAGCTCAGTTAGTGCTAGATGTATCAGATAATTAATTAAAAATTAATCTACTCAAACTTTCCCACTACCACCTTCAGCAAATTGGACACACAAGAAGCAAAACCTCCACTAATCTAATATTTTTGGAGATCTAGCCTTAACTTTTCATGTAATTTCCTTGCTTATAGATTAGCAAATCCTATTTACTTGATGCTCCAAGTGATATCCTTGTTATCAATCTTTAAATCATGTTTACTAAAATATGATTTTATTTTTCAATGAAGCAAATTCATAGTAGTGAATTCCAAAATGTTGAATTAATTTAGATCGATACATATATATATATATATATATATATATATATATATATATATATATATATATATATATATATATATATATATATATATATATATATATACATATATATATTTCTATGATCTGAACATTCAGCTCACTAAACATACATCATTCTTAAAATATTTGTCTACCAATAGAACAAAATTTAGACTCGGTAATCGTCACTCATAAACAGATTAGAGGAACCACGAATTCTTCTTCTTCTTGTTTTATATTTATTCTAGCTACGGATATGAGCCCATGCAGCTCCATAGGAACTACAAATTATGACAGAAACATAGCAGAGCGTATTGCAAATGATGAAGACCCTTAGCACATACGCGTTGATAACGAAAATCGGAAGAATAATTCACGATCCGCGTTTCACTTGAGCCGTGTGTTCACTTGATTATAATATGTAGGGTAGGCTACAAATGTAGGCTGAATGATAAAGCATAGTACTGAAAAACAAAGCTAAATAGTTGGAGTTGACATTCTTTTACTGATCCGGCCCACCTGAAAACAGAAAGTCTGGATCCGGCCCCAGAGCCAAACTGAGTTTGACATGCCTGATCTAAAGAGTAATAGTTACCGTGGTCGAGTGGTCTATGTCCTGTGTTATGTATCAGGTTGTAAAGTTTGGTAGTGCTTGGGGAATTTTAAGCAACCAACTTTAACAAGCCTAATCTAACTGCCCGTGTGACCTTACTCGAGGAGAGTAAAGGAACCAGTGAACAGGAACTCAGCTTGTACTTCCATGAAATTGACACGAGAAATAGCTTGGAACCCCTTGGGATTCTTGAGCCAGTCCAGAGCGTCCAGATGAAAGTTTGGCCAGTTCAGCTTCAGGTAAGAGTGGCCAGCCTGGAGCTACAGCAACTGTGGCTGAATAGTGGCAGTGATGCACAGTAAGTGCACAGTCGGTGCACAGCGAGTGGGTGGCAGACGGTCCCCCAAATTCTGCACGTAATGTGAAGTGATGAGCACATATACACGGATACTGCCACATCACAAGTCCCATTGACAACTCTTAACTTGCCAGGCCAGTGTGCAGGAGGCAGCATTTGGTAAGGATCATTATCAAGCAATTCACCACTCAATCAAGCTCTTTGTTTCCACCTCTCACAATGAAGTGGTGGTTTAATTAAATTTATTTTATAAGTTATTGATAGGAGCAGAAACAAATTATTTTGTATCCATGGCAGAGGTCTTAGGGATTTGCATGTGGTTTTTTTAGAAAACAAATTTAGCAACATCCGAAAAATTTAAGAGTAAAATTAATGAAATAAAACAGAGTTCATTCTTACCCTTCAAGATTCCTAAATCTGAATTACCTAATAATGACAATGATTTAGTTTATGGTCTGAAATAGTACAGAATTGTACCACATATATTGGTACACATAAGGAAATATAATAATTCTTAAGGTACAAAATTAGGGATAAATGCTGTAAGCTGAATGCTTTAATGAAAATCTACACCTGAGGAAATTGCAGGCTAGACTTATAACTGTCTTTAGGATTTGACCTGTTCATATGAACACTGTTGAATCACTCACTATAGCACAGTCACTGATTTATCACAATTGTCCAATAGACACAATTCCTAACACTTGACTTTGCTCTAATAACTCAGTGAAAACCCCCAACACTTGAAAAATAAACATAAACACAGATACACCGGCAAGCTAAACACAAAAATTAGACAAGACTGACAATACTTAAGACATAGAATGCTCATCTCCACTACGCACAAAACGGATTCTAGATAGCAACAAAATCGGTGGCGTGGAATCAAGTATATATAGTAATGCGGGCCGGAAACCGCGAATGTTGCGAATGTAGGATCCGCGAATGTTGCCAGCCTAATAGTCCTTTGTTTATTTTGGAACGCTCAGATCTGATTATTTAATATAAATATATTCCTGGGTTGTCACTAACCTTGCCAACGAGACTAAAATATGGCTAAAATTCTGTAATAATTTTTACGACAATCTCGAGTGAGATTAATGAATTAAATGCTAACTTATATTTAATTAGATAAATGCAAACTTATATTCAATTAGGTAATTGCTAACTTATATTTTAATGAGATAATTGCTATTACAGAAATATGAATGGTACATTGAGTGATACCGTTCATGCTACAAGGTCCCTGCTTCGTGTAGAAAGACTGCGGGTTCGAAATCCGGCAATAGATATGAGTTATTTCTCGTTGTTTTGCGCCGTGAGCTTGCACGTGTTTGTAAGCCCTCAACTCTCCGCCCATGGACACGCCCATCAACCTCCCGGGGTGGTCGCATGGTCCTCACCATCACCCTTACTCTTAGAATGTTAACCTTAAGAATTTGAAAAACCTACGCACTAATGTCTATGTACTGCGTACTTGATTGGATATATAGTTGTTTGTTTTTTAGCAGTGATGAGATCCCCGCCCTCTGTGCTGCATTTTGAAGTGGAGGCTCGTAGGAGCGTCGTTGAGGTATGTCTTACGCCAAGCACCCAGCATAGCAGCTGCTGTACGTTTGAAGTGGCTGATGATCTGACGCAAACTGAGTCTGACCGTGGCGGCTCTCAGGATAAAACCCGGACCTCCCATAGAGCATACGGGTACCTCCACTAGTCGGTCAATCTGAGAGGTATAATGTGGCATAATGTATAAATTAGTAATTGGCACCTCAACGGCGACGCCTGAGCTTGAGGGAGAGATGATGCGGGGCAGAGTTCTGAGTCAGTCGCGGGTTGAGCCCTGTCGTATACGTGTTGTTGCTGTGGTTGTGGGCCCGAGAAGCGGCGCAGGTGCAGGTTGCACGTTGGTTGTTCGTTAAAAGTAGTCGTTGTCGTGGAGATCTGTACTTGTTAAGTATTAGGCTAAGCAGATTCAGTTACTAACACTAGTAGGCTATAGGGATAATCGTCACGCAAGTAGAGGTTGTGAGTCACGGTCGAAGGTTGTTGATGTCTCATCGTCCACGATTAGAGGACATTCGTCTGGTACGAGAAGCGACGGAGACTGCACACCAAATCTAATAGAGGTAAGCGAATTACGGTTAGAATATACCGTAGAGTTGCAACTATTAGTCTTAACAACATATAAGAAACAGCTCAAGCAATTACTTATAAGAAAAACTAATGGGATATTTTCATTTCAATATGATCAGAGTTCTAGACGAACTGTTTTTTCAATAAATATCATTTTTAAAAATTGAAGGGTGGCGCTTGAGGAATTTATTCAAACAAACCTCGTACACAAACGAAAATTCTGATATGCCACCCAGTTATATGTGTGTGTTTTAGAGGGAATTAAAGGGAATATCAAATGCTCTAACTTCAGTTGTTCTCAACGGTAAACTTAGTGAGTGGGTAGAAGCATGATAAAACGATTGAAAAATAAATGTAGATATTACATATGCCTGATTGTAATTAATTTTATTTTTTTCTTTCGGTACGAACACCATCTCGGTAATGCTCATTTCAGTTCAATACATAACAACCCTGGCTCACAGGAGAAAAACTCTAGGAAGCCATCCTGTTGTATGTGTGTTTTTAGAGGGAATTAAAGGCCGTTACAAAGGCCCCAGCCAAGCGCTGGCCTTCAAATCTAAGTCTAAGTCTAAGTCATAAGCGTCAGCGTTTTCACTTGCATAATTCATTAAGCATTGTTATATTATGGTATGAAGCTCAACATATAATGAGATGAAAACTGAAAGCCCTTTGACATGACCATAACAGTGACTCACACACATTAATTTGTGCTTCCAGCAATGATCCCTTGCTACAAACACATTTCCTAACTACTGCATACATCAGCAATGAAGCTGCTTAAATGGGTAGGTAACTAGAGCAAAGTATGAAACTGATCAATAACTTTTATAAACTACAGAAAAGAAATACAGCTTTCTCTGTATATGAACTTTCTAAATTTGTTTCATCTAAATTAGTATACAAGCTAATGAAACACAAGCACTGATGGGGATTTACAAAACTTCAACGCAAGAAAGACATAGAAAAAAATCGATTATATAGGTAAAATGTAGTCCCTTATGTTGTTCGAGCCATGTAAAGGCTGCAAGAGCTTAGAAATAAGCAGCAGGGGTCCAAAATTCTACATAACGGTTTAAACCTTAACCTAAACCTTCAAACCGTAAAACCTTCAAAGAAGGTTTAGCAATGGTTTTGAAAATGTTGAGAGTGATGTTTGTTCTAGCTGACTTACATTTGCATCGATGATGCAAACACAGCTGCGTTAACAGAGCTTGGCATCACCTCATCGTGTGAGTATTCTAGATATTACTTACTTTTTTATTGTATTGAGTTGTTACGTGTCTAGCGTCACACGTATTTTTTTGTAGTTGTTTTGGTGGGGTTCTTCTAGGGTAGTGATACAATCGACTTTGTAGCTTGCAGATTTATTATTGGGCCCGTAAAATCTGTAAACCGAGACTGGAACTGAAACTGAACTGGACTGAAACTGAACTGAAACGAAACTGAGACCTGAAACTGAAACCTGCCCAGATAAGAACCAATAAGTAACTCAAAATAAATACAGAATTTAGCAAGAAAAACCAATAGCACAAGGCAACTTTATAATACAACTGTTGAGTAAAACATTAAAACATCGTACCTAATTAGCTGGCTGCTACAGGGAACACAAAACGAGATATCGATAGGCAGCTTTTCCTCCAGGCCAATGAAATTGAATAACCGTATCAAAAGGGCTGGTCGATCTTATAGTATACCCGTCATAAATACTCGAACGTAGAGACTTGAGTGAGACGAAATTAGACAATGAATTTGATGGCTGATGCAATAGTTATTATTCAAAATGTTCTATATTTGAATTAATTATAAATCTTTGAAGTCACGCGAATTCAAGCACGACAACTTCAAACACAATTCAAATTGTTTCAATGAAATCGTAATCACACTGAAATGAGATGTTTGCCATACAATCTGTCAAGTACACATGGTATCAAAACTGCTTCAAGAGGGAAATCTTGAACTTACAGGGGAACATATAGGCTCGGTAAAGAGACAAGTTCAAAGAATATCTAGTACGTAAGTGAAATGCAAAACTCTCTAACACATTGTCAATAGAAACTTACCCGCCAGAGAGAGACAAAGCGCTAATAGAATTGCTGCTAACTGGGCGATAGCTGAGACTGAACTGTTGGGAACTAAGCCTCAAGGCTCGTGGTTGACAATGATCTTCTATAGACGAGGGTTACAATTTGAAGTTGCAACTACGATTGAATTTTTAATTTTAAGATATTAGTTTCAAATGACGCGAAATACGTATAAAAATAACTCTAAAATATTACTAAAATATATCATATTTTTTGTATCGACTCCAAGATCATTCTAAATTAATTACGATATTTTCGAGGCCCTACACGTGCATGCTGTTTGTCTCAGACATGCTTGTGTTCATAAGCCTGTCTGTAAGAATAAAATTTTACAGAAATTTGTAAGTAAGTATGATACATCAGCGCGCTTGTCGTCAGGCGAACGTGTTGGTTTTTTAACAAAACTTATAAAGGAATCCAAAAGATTTTTGACTTCACATATTTTTTAATACAAAATAAATGTACAAAGGTCGTGAGGATTACCTCCATTATGTGACTTGAATCTCATGAACTAAAGAACTAAAAAACCTCTTCCTCTGGCCACAAAACTTCCTGTCAAATAGCAGCTGCGTTCTTGCAATGAGATCGAGAAAGAATTTGAGGGAGTGTGAGTAATTATTAAACGGATTACCTCAATAGTAGACGACTAAAGCTACGAGCTCTCCAACTGTTATGCAAGAGACACAAAGTTTAAGGCAGAAAGTGCACACACACTCACGCATAGTTGTTTGTTGTATGTATGTAGTTGCAGGGGAGGCTGGGACGGGAGAACTGGGAGGTACATACATCCGTTAAATGATTTTTTTGATTGGCCACTCTTCTAACCTGGAGGAGAATGACAGAGCGTAGCAAATAATTATTATACTGAATTTTACACAATCATATTATGTTTCCTAAATATCTAAATAATCGTGTCGGATTATTTGCCTTGTGATCCGTAGACGGAAGAAATACATTCAAACCTTGTCATTTTCACCAACATTATTTGCATCATTCACAACTTGAAGTGTTTTTTAGAGGATTTCATCATTCTATTGAGCATTGCCTCTTTATTTTTGTGATTTTCATTGAAACTTTTCTACATATATAAACTATTAAAACCGTAAATTACGACTTTTATTACAAGAAATGAGAAAGCATGACTATAGAGCTCAATAAGTTCATCAAATAAATGAAGAGATATCCTTCTTATGCTACAGTGATGTGCCCATCACACACAGCGCTGCTTGGATAAATTATTCATTGTTCTATTGCAAAATAAAACGATAACATTTAATAATTTATTTCCTTCCATAAAATGGAATGCTGCTGTATTTCTGTGAGGCATAAATTCTGCAAGTTTTTGCAAACATTTCACTACAAAGTTTACCCACAACGTCAGCAAACGTCGACCAAGATCTTCTAGCTAAAACCGAAGAGTTGTTCAAACTCTCACTTTCCCCCGAGCCAGCAGTATAAATTTTAGATGGGGCTTTAAATCTGGAGACTGTGGTGCAAGGAAGCCATTTTATGTGAGAGAATGATCTTTTATGCTCCTTGAAGCATCTGTGCACTGCAAGTGTCATCTGAATACGAACGTTCCATGCATGGAGTACCTCAGTTGGTGAGGTCAGTAAAAACCCTGACGAGAATACGTCATGTAATACTTTCAAATAGTCATAAAATATTCAATTTTTAGCCAAAATTTCATATCATGACAACGATAATGGAGGGCACAAGCAAACCATTTCATGTTATTCCTTTTTTCATTTCTTTTGATCAGGAGCTTTGGTTAGAACGATGAATGAAGGTTCTAAATCTGTATCTGGTTATCGTCTCGCTTTAACTCGGCTGCCGTTCTGGGAGTTCGAGCGTGAATGCGAAACCTGGATTTATCTGACTACATCACTCTTCAGCACTCCTCTACGCTTCACTTCTTGTGCTTCTTCCAGAAAAACAATAGTAATTCTATTTGTTACGCTGACCAGTGTGTTTCTTAATTACAAAACTCCTTATGTTCACTCCCTTCAGTTCCCGACGCATAGTAACATGAAGAAATTGAATTGGACCTTCACTTAAAATATTGGCTAGTTTCTGAATAAACGTTTATTGTTTATTCACGGAACAGTTTTAATGAACAGACAGTTATTATTTGCAGACGGAACTGTATTTATAAACAGACTGTTATTGTTTACCGACGGAACATATGTAACTTATGAACAGAAAGTTCGATTCACTATCGTGATTCCATCAGCGAGCGCCTATCGTGACCAAATGAGGTATTTCGTCGGTCACAATTCAGACTGAACGACTGGACTTCGCTAACTTCTTTCGACTGAGTGATTATTTTTTCAACACTTGGAAGTGTTATTTTCATTACTGCTGACAATCACGAGGAAGACCCTTTAGCATGCCTTAAGTTACATTTTGCCCTGCGTAAGGCGATAAAGTTCATTGATTAGGGCTAATCTCAGTTACATTATGTGTTCAACCTGCTTCTACTGAGCTGGTAAACATGAACATAGTGTACATGATGAGCATGGCCTCACTAAGGAGTTGTACGAATGTTAACAACGTCGAGTTTCATAATGTGAGTTCTCTTTATTCAGAATGGATACCTGCCGTCTCAATCAGTTATCATTTCAGTTTATATTCATTCGTAAAGAAATTAATGAACACGGAAGGAACGGGAGAAACTCTTATGTTTCGGGCGTAGTCACGCCAGGAACGCTACGTCTTCACACAGAAGTGGGGCTTGGATCTTTCAAAGGCTTTCAATGTTGCTGAGTATAATTAAAGTTTTTAAACATGCTGCGCTTGGCATGACGCGTACTGTCAGAGACTTCGAATCATCGATCGGACAGACTGGTCTAGCCGGTAGACGACGGCTGAGCATTGCGTCATCACCGCCCTTTTTCTCGATTTCTTCAACAGCAACACGTGGACAGCGCCGGATCTGTCACGGCTGGTCGACGGGCGTTCAGGGTTCAGAGAAAAAAAAGTCACAGTTTGGTTCATGTTAGGCATTTCATAGTTTGCAAAATTGGGAAAAGTGGAACGTGGAAGTTGAATTAAAAGATATTCTATTCCACATTGATAAAAAGTAGTAATATTAAGTTACGCTTTAAATAGGCTAGACGACTGTAGGGTGCTGTAATTTGTTAGTGCATGCAATTTAGAAATATCATCATATATTATAAGAAAAAAACATTCACACGAGATGCATTCACTCTTAGTCTCAATAAATCTGTCAACTGCATTGTTATTTACGGAGACAATAATAAATTTGATATTTATAAAAAGCTCAGTCACTGTATCTCTGGTCACAGTAATCAGGAACTGAAATATGGCGGTAGTCTGACGACTGCGTCATGTCTGATCGCTATGTTGAAACGAAAATTCTGACGTGGAATTTACGAGAAAAATTTGTTCCAAAACAAGTGTGAGTCTAATATTCTTTTCTTATGACTTCAAATATACATAGATAATAAAAGACAGCAGCTTTGAGATCATGAATGTTCAGTTCTGAAGTTAAATATTACTTCTAACATATTAGATGCTGAAACTGACAGTTTGTTCTAAAAGCTGTTGAAAAATACTCGTATTTAGTAACGAAAATTAGAACCTCATACTAATTAAAATGAACAGAAATTCATGAGCTGTCATACAGACAGAGCTTTTGTAAAAAATGCTGCGGTCCTCTCAGTTCATATATGACGTCACATTTTCTTGAATAGATGGAAGGGCCAGACTTGCCTGGAGGATGTGATGCTTCTTTGCTTTGTATTATTAATTACGTAGATAAGTCAATAATAGGCAATATTTCGCTTCTACAACGTACTCGCAATTTATTTTTTAATGATAGTAATTACTCACGTTGAACTATTTTTCTAATATTAAATGATGATGAGTAACTGTTAACTATGAACGTTGTCTCTGAAATACGAGTGAGTGGATGACTTCTCAATAACAGATGTCATGTTTTCAAGAGTTACGATAGGAACATAATAGTTGGCAGGAATTGATTTTTTGAACGTGGCCCATTAGGAGACTCATTGCAGAAATGGAAGTAATTGTTCTATTGCTAACTAGAATGGAATAATTTCATATCCCCGTTTGAGAATATTTTCTAGTAATCAATGGCCAATAACCAGGACACAGACTATGGGCTTGACGCTCTTCGAAATGCAAGTAGGTTTGAGCAGTTTTAAGGAAGCACAACAACAAACAAAACAGCAAAAACGTATATTTCCAATAAAGTTGGTACATAAGAAATGTAACATCATTGGTTTTTAAATTTGCCTTATCATAAAATCCTTAAGTGGTAGGTATTCTATGCGTAGTATCATAGATGATAGAGCAGCAGTACCTACGGGTATACGTAAACATTCACATCACGCAATGAACGTTAAATATACTGAGGGAAACAAATGAAACTTCGCTTTTTCAATGATGACTTAAGAGGTAATCATTAGTGATACATATAAATTCTGACGTGGTAGGTATTATACGCATTTTAGGTGACAAGCGAAATATTTTCTTTAGGTACAGCTTAGACTTGACATCATTACATTTAACTGAATTGGATGTTTAACATCCGAGAAAGACCGAAAAAAGAAAATATTATTAATCATATTTTATTCGTGGAAGTTGGTTGTCGCACAGCAACTGCTCGTAATCATTCACGGAAAGAGTCAGAGCTTTTTATATACGTAAATGCATTAAACCAGAGCAATGCATCACTTTTAGATTCTTAGATAAGAAAATATCCTAGCTGCACTTGTCACACAAGAACCATAAAATGACTGAAGGATTGCAGCTCTTGCTTACAAATAAACATCTTGGAATCCGACACCTTGGCGCACAGTTGACACAAAGACACAACTCCAAAACAATCGAGACAGCCTCGTCAGCGCTTTGCAAAGACTCTCTGTTTTATTGATAAACCTCAGCGCTCACGAAAAAAAGTACAGGACTGATATTGCTTCCTCTTTCTTGCCCGAACGCTAATGGAGACTCGAATACGCCTTCCTGTTGTTATTAAATAATACTCTCCTTCTCACTTGGTCAGAAGAGGCCATACACGAAAATAGGAAACATCTGAGCATCAGTTAGTGGCTCGTTGCGTGCAATGTTCACCAGAAAATGCACACGAAGTGAGAGGTTAGTGAAGGAAATGAGCTGTATTGTAGCTAGTGACAGCGATGCAGTGATCTGCGTTGTAGTGGTGGTGCCGCAGTGCAGCATCGCTGCGGTGTGCAGCTTCCAATACTCCGACCACAAATTCTCGCTCTCTTCAGCAGGAACAGTTACGCATGTGACGCTCTATTTCCTGCATAACCCTGTCTTCTCTTATTGAAGTTTGTCTTGGTCTACCCAGTTTCTTTGTATTAATTAGCCTACCAGTTTCATTTTGAGATTTCAGAATATGGCTTGCAACACTTTTAGAAAGATGTATCAGTTTAGCAATTCGTTCAATTATATGATTTTCGTTTTTGCATCAACTTTGAATAGTTTTGTCATGGTTACAAATGTTACAGTGATGATAAGCAGCCTATATCTTCTTTATCTTCATCTGCTCTTATTAAAAAATCGGTTTCAAAATTTTCATATTTTTCAAATTTTGTTCCTTAATTTTGGACTCTCAAAAAGTAATAAAACATTAAATAATTATGATGGTATTATTTAGGCAACATAAAAATTCGAGAAATAGTTCAAGTATTGTACGTCTACATTCAGTGGGAATTAAAAAGAATTATTTCCCGTTTTTGAAGCATTAGAAGGTGTAACATTCGTTCCTTAATTTTAGACGGCACTGTACACTTATATTCTGGTAAATTATCTACCGAAATGTGTTTATTTTCAGATTCTTTTCTTAATTTAGAGAGTTTAGTGGAGGAACAACAATGCTAGTTTAATAAAGAAGCAATGTACACTGCAGAGCTGTAACTAACAAAGAATACAGGGCCAACAACTCCCGCTACACCGCTGTACTCAAGCTGCTCTGAGGTACAACGTCGTTCCATCTGTCTCTGAAATTTCAATAAAATATTTACAGAATATTGGTACTTTTGTTTAATTGTAACTGCAGGCTATAATTGGTAATCAAAACGTCAATTATTTGTTACATTTCGTAGAAAATAAGCCCTCAGTGTTGGAAGTCTCAGTGAATGGATATTAATATGAACAAAATGAATTCAAGCTTCTCTTGAATTTTTATAGTATTCAATATTCCACGAACGACGGCATTCATCATCTAACAATATAAATCTGGCCAAATATAAGTGTTATTCTGTGTTGGCCAGGCCAAAGCTACAACATTTATTAAAGTCCTAAATAATAGGTGGTCGAGGTCGAAACTCACGCGGTGTCTGCTTCTGATTTGAACTACTTTGTTTTTTTATGCTTTCAGATTTATTACCATTCAATGAGACTGCCAATACTGCATATATATCTAATCTATCTTGTGAAACAGTAGTCAGAAGCGAATGTGTTGTAACTTGTGCGTGCATGCCAGCCCTTAATTTTGTTTAATTAAAGAGGAGTCCTAGGTGAAAGAAATCCCCCATCTCTTTACATATTTTGGTCCATTGGAAACTTTGGGATCTCTGTACTAGCTTTACGTAATGATTGCCATGCTAATAATAATTGTGATAGCCGCCTTAAACTGATGGTCACGAGACGAGCAAGCAACATAAGTTTCACTCACCTGATGTCCAACGATAGCATGTTGCAGGATGAGGTTTAAAAGTTAAGAGTATGTATCAATACGGCAAAAACAATGCTCACTCTGTATTTTTCTAGGAGGGCTGTTTTTTCAACATCTGATGGGCTATAAAAAAGCCAATTTACATAAGATATTGACACCATTCCCAAAAGTACTTTAGCGTCATACATATTTTTCTACACAATCGCCAAAACGGTCATGGCGACACACAAGCGTCTCAATGTCTTTTTCAAAGAAACACATCTTCACTCAGCTTCCACTATCCGGCGTCTCCGATTGTACAAAGCAGACCTTGAAACTTTCTTCAGAAAGTTCACTGATTGTGAATCTTCGTTCGGTGTTGTTCACCTGATTAACACGCTGAACGAGGCGTGTTGATCAGGTGGTACAGTAGCGACAGACTTGCGTCCTTGTCCACTTTCTTCATGGACGTTGGTTCATTCTTCTTTGAATTTTCTACACCATTCCCGTACACTACGCATACTTATACAATTATTACCGTATACTTTGTTCATATCGTACATTCTGTTTGTTCTGTGATGGAATTTAGCAGCATAACGTCCTGTTGTTTGCAAAAAACGGAGTATACTTCGTAACTCACATTTGGCGTGGAAAAATTCATAGACATATACAGCTTTTGAACGAAACGAAGTAATTACTGATTTTTTTCTACATATTAATTTTCTATATTATTCTTTCGTTTCATGTAAACTTTCGTGTTCACTCAAGATAAATGAAGTGGTGTTGTAGATTGAACGTACAGGAGCGTCCTGCTTGATGCATCAGCCCGCTCTAAGACGAGACCGAAACCTTGTATTACAGTAGAAAATCATGCAGCAGTCAAACTATGGTGGGTCCAAGTTGATGATGTACATTCGAACTACAGTATCTCATGAAATTTTTCAGTTTCATTTGCATTTGTTATGAACAATTTTTCAGGAAACGCTTTCAAGCAGAATTTCATTCTTTGTTTGCTATGGGAGCACTTGTTTATGAGGAGAGCCCAGCGCCCATTCAAGAGCTCGGTTCATATAATGCAGGAAGTAAATACATAGAAACAAAGGCTTATGCTGGAATTATGAAGACGTGTGTGTTGCCGGTCTCGGTGACAAAGTGCGTAAAAGGTTTCAATGCATGAATTAATTTACTTAATCACCTTAATGAAAGTAAAAATACGCTTTGCATGCTCACACGAATAACGTTTTCTTAATAAGCGATGCCTCCTCGCTAAATCCATCGTGCTAAAGATGAGCCTCAGAATGCACAGTCTGACATTTATTTCACATAATTTTTCGATAAAGATGGTAAATAAAATTCTTAATAAAACAAATCAAACTACCAAATTTTGAAATTTTATTTGAGTGAAATGTAACGTTCTGTGCGTGCTGTGTCATACGCACGATAATGATGTCACTTGGTACGTCCTCTGAAAGAAATATTTAATATTCCCTAACAATACGAGGAACAGTTATTCAATTACACAGTTAGAATCACAAGCTATTCAGATTTAAGTCTGGTTTCTTTTTCCAACATCCTATTGCTTTAGGTATGTCTGCAAAAAAGAAATAAGAATTGCCTCCTACAGGTACAAGTGTCGTCACAAGTCTGCATAAATTCATCATCATGCAGAGCATGTAATGCCTACGAGAAGTCAGGTCTAAGGAGCGTAAAAAAAATAAATCTCAAAATAGTAACCTAAATAGTAAACGAAGACACTATTCATAGACTTAACTGTTATCAAATGGCAGTCCTTATTTCAACTCATACTAGCGAAAAATGTTGTCTTCGAAGAAAAAAGAACAAGGGAAACATATATACTGCTTTCAAATTGTTAACCGACTTAGCACTTGTGGTAGTCACCGAACAAGGTAAGTTATTGAGGAACCACACTGTCAGGACCAATAAGAGGAGGCCACTGAGCGCTGCTCAGCCCGTCACAACTACCTCACCCGTCTGAAAACTTTGGCCTTAGTTCAGACTCTAAATTCAGGTTCAACTGTCACGTTGGAAACTTTGTTTCTTCAAGTTTGAGGTGCTGGGGTGAGTAGGATTTGATGCCAGGAACACGGGGTGGTTGTTTCTCGAAGTGCAGTGCTAAATTTGCTCTTTTTTCTTGCATCTAAATCAATATTATTTTCTTTAGGATTTTTTTTAACTACGTGAACGTAATAGATTCTACTGTTGCAGAATTGGGCAACATGTGATCCTACGTCAAACTTCCACAAATAAAAACACGTATATAACAGAACTCAAACCTAGTAATAAGACCGTCTTTCTTCACCTAGACGACAAAGCCCACCTAGCATCACTTTTTGAGATATGGATAGCATCGTATGTGTCTATCACGTGTCTGTACAAAAGCCTATTATGGGTGTAATAACATTAGGAAGCTTGTAGATAGCGAACCAACCTAAAAAAATACTTGTTAAAAGCATATGTTTCAGAAATATGATTGCAGACGTATTAATTTTGTTAGTTCATTAAGACACGGCATGTTCCTAGCAGAGATATTAGGACACCCACTTCGCCACTATTCACATTTTCAGTAGCAGAAGGAAAAAGTAAGGGCTATATCAGGTTGAGCTGATACAGTGAAAATTAATGGAAAGCCAACAAGAAAAGAGCAGCACACCTAAAAGAGCCTAAACAGCACACCGTATTTGTAAAAATGGTAAAAGACTGCTGGGAACATTGAATATATTCTGAGAAGTGATAGGATCATACGAAATTGTGCATTTAAGGGGGTGATGTATATGTGGAGTGAGGAAGCATTCTCTTGTGGAAAAGCAAGACGCCTGAAGGCTACAGTGATGTTTCCTTATTTCCGTAAGGTGATCAAAGACAAAAGTAAGACGGATGGCCTGATGTAATGTTGCTATCTATCTTGTGCTTCATCTCTTGTTTCAGAGGCCAAACATGAGAGGGTCAGCAAAATCAATAAGTATGTGGTCACAAGCACAACTCGGCTCACCCTCTCCTTTCCTCACCAATCATTATTTTTTCTCGATCATCATCACGAACTCTAAAGCGACAAAACTGACTCAGTTCATAGATGTTGGGTGAAGTATTATTATTTTCTACAATTTTCTGTCCCTCTTTACATCCCTTGTCATGTTATTAGTCAGAATACTAGTTAACGAACTGTATTTTCGGTCACTGTATTAGCGACGTCACACATGTTCACCGTCTACAGTTAACCAAGAGCTCCTTCGCCACGTCCTTTCAAAAGTTACCTCATCCGCACGAGTGGGTGCAAGAACACGATGAATCAAAATTTTATAGATTTCTTTGTTTCTCTTTTATCTACGTCAGAGAAGTTTAACTTTGTTTTTTTTTCGTTACACTCGTACTCCATACTCTTCTCTGTATGAACTCATCAACTCAATTGAATTGGCAACTCTTGCTAGTTTTCACGGTTTTAAAAACCTATCGAAACTTCCCACTCTGCTCTTTACCAGTCATTGCACCGCTGTTGGTTTGTGTATCATCTTTAGTTTCCACGAGTGAACTGACCATAAAAGCTGTCAGAGGTTCCTCTAACGTTCCTTTCGAGCTACACTCAAAAGAGCAAGCAGCTTGCAAATAAATATATGAGTGTATATATCAATATATATCATTCATTACTTCAAATGTAATGAGAAACGAACTAGAACTAACAATATGATTCGATGAATTGATGCGGGCCAACACCAGATCAATGTTTATGGATCCTCGGCAGCATTTTATTCATGTCAGTCAGAAGAGATAATACAATAGGTTAATTTGTTTCCATCAGGCATGACGACTGTGAATCATTCGTGTTTGAATTGGTCTTCCGCCCAGCAGTCAATATTATGACGCCAGTAGTTGATAAGATTCTTATTTTCTCCCTAAGGTAATTACGTTGCATTTGATGGTATAGGTTGTTAGCATTGTTGATTCAACAACCATTGAATGAGCATGAAGAATTTGCATTGCACCACCGTTTATTGCAAGAATGAACTTCTTAGATGTGGTGTGTGTATAGGCGGAAAACATTTCTAATTTTATTCGAAAGGAAAAACTACATCTGGTGCCTGAAATTTCATACTTAGAAACGTTTTGTCTTTTAAAAGCTCATTATCAGTACTTTATCTTATATGCAGTAGAATAAAAATTGAAATATTTTCCTAGTTTGATTCATTTTAATGTTCAGTACTGGAGCAAAACTTCTGAATTACTTGTTTCTACAAACCTTGTCGTCCAAATAATCTGCTATCATTTTTAGCTCGATGTATCTCTCAGAATATCTGAAATATTGACTTGCATTTGGCTTGGATATTTGTCTTCCTGTTTAGAAGAATGATTTTGTTGTGATATTTTAATCGTTTGTTATTAATTCAATATCTTGAAAGCTTATATTAACACAAGTTTGTAAGTTTCATCACAATAATTCAATCCTTTCAAATAGCTTGAGGAATAAAAAGTCTTCTCTTTACTACTCACCAAATAATGAAGTTCAGGTTTTCCTAGTGAAGCACTTCATAAGCTGGATAAAGGTGGAGTAATTTATGAAAATTTCATCAAATTTTCATTCCTCTTAAGTGATGTAATTAATTAGCGAAAATTGATAATGTACTCCAATATTATTCCACTAAAATTTAAACCTAATTTAAAGTCGTTTCACTCTTTATACATTTCCTCAGAGAGGAATGATTCGAATTTATGTAATCGTAAGTTAGCGTTTCTAAAACATATATTTAGCTAAGAGTCTCGTAAAAGTTCGGCAAACCCTCCAAATACTGTCACACCAGTCGTCACCCTCTTCAACACATCGAATCTTAATCTTTCTTAAGTAAAGTAGCCATCAAATTAAGTTTGTGAATTCTGCACCACCCACTGGCAAAATTTTCCAAATCTTTGACGTAAATATTTTCCATCATGTTCTCGATACTAAAAATTTGTTTTTACAAGTTTTCACCGATGAAATTTTTTTCATTCATCTATATCTCTAAGTTATAGAAATTGGTCCAAATTGTCTTGTGGGCTCATTGCATTAAATATAATACTTCAGACACTGTACGTATAGACACGCCTGGAGAATTATTCAGTTTGAGCTGGCCTTTCTATCATTAATTTCCCTATGTCCTTAAATATTCATGACCGTTCATAAAACCTGCTTACGGAAGAGCTGTCTAACTTACAAACCAGTCCTTTTCCTCAACCAGACATTTAAATTTATGAATATCCTGATTCTGAATTATGACCAATTATTGCTATGTGCTCTACATTTATTACATTCTAGAAATAATTTTGTATATGAAATTATAAACTGAAGCTGTTTTTCGTTTTTAGACAACCTGTAATCAATATGGGTCACACTTGTCAATGGAATTTTAAAGTACTTCTTAATTTTTATGCCAAAATCATAGCTGACTGCATCAGCTTTCGCTTGGAATCAATAAACAGCTTAGCCTGCATTTCTAAGCGTCCTAATTTATTAACAGTCATTGAATTGGAGATTCTCTAAACCTTTTTATAATAGAGACGTTTACTCTTTCAGACATTCTTAAGTTTTGCTGATTCTACTAAAACTGTTAATTAGAAATGCGCAGACTAACAGATTAATGATCTTTTAGATTGCAAAATCTTATAGCAATAATAATTAAATCTCTGACATTTCCTATTCACGGCGGATCATGGAATTGATAGGTTCAAAAACATTTCTAATTCTGAAATAGGATTACCTTCTTTTGGTTTGAATATCGTAGTTAATGTATTTAAAAGTATGGATACAGTATGATTATTTTCGGATTCATTTTACTTAATTTTGGTTTTAATTTCTTTAGTTTAACTTCCTTTGTGAAATAGGTTGAGCGTAAAAAATTGTGATCATGTGTCAATTAAAATAATTAAGTGATATGTGCAAGAGGAAAATACTATTGCATTGAGAAACATTTGTTTATAACGGCGTCCATGTTAAATGATACATGACCACCACAAGCTCACTCTCACGCCTTGTTTAGCTGCAGACTCACGAAATTCTGAGTGTAGTAACTAATGGAACTTCACATCAAACTGGAGGCCTAAGGCCTCCGCCACAACTGAAATATGGAGTTCCAAAGTTTCTGGAATACGGGACAGTCAGTCGCTTCTGAGCTTCCCAAGTGGTGTGCAGCATCGCTCGTGCCCTGGCGGACAGGAGACTTTGTGAGGAACAGCAAACCAGCCAGCCGCCGTATGGCACATTTGGGTCCTGTGTTCTCTTGATTTTCTGCAGGTTAAACAATCTCGAGTATATAAAGACTAGTGCTGGGAATTGTGATGGAGTGTTCATGGTTACGATGATGTTTGGATAGGCTGTAGAGCATATGTGGTGGGTAGGAGAAGCCGCTGCTCTCTCTCGCGCTTGCTCTCATCCTCCCCTCGAGTTGCAGCCTCAATTTTAGGACTAGCGTGGCCAGAATACAATTTCATGGGGAAAAAAATTGCAGGAGGATCTTCTATTGTCACTGATGATTTAGTCCATATTTGGATAATCTTCTTCAAAGCTGTTCAATGCAGGTGTAGATGCTGAAAAACTTTGTCCATTTCTCCTCCTTTACATTTTGGAGTTCTTCTAGTGGAGTTGAATGGCTTTTTACTGGCCGTATCAAATTTATTTTTTGTTCTTGGGGGTTAGATATGAAACCTGAAAAAGCCGCTTCACACTTTTGATAGTCTTTGATTTCAGTGAGAGTACGCGTAAAAAAGTAAGGATTACGCGAGTTAAAAGTGCTTATTTTAATTTCATTCTTTTTGTCGCAGGTCCTTTTTGACGTTCAGTTTTATACGTGCCCTATCCATGTGTTACAGTGGATCTTCTGTGTACTTTCACAATTTTTTGACAGTTGAAAACTTGGCTCGTGTTGGGAGTCATCTTAGAGAATACGGGAATGATGTGAACCTAACCTGTCTTTTGTTCAAGAAATTTCTCTGGATGCTTCGATAGGAAATAGCTAAGCCCTTTTTATTGCCTGTTATTACTGGTCAATAAAACCTAGTTCTCTAATGCGCCAGTCTTAACGAATTTGAGTTGTACGTATGTAGAAGTGCACGAACAATTGTGCGGGTCACAATGCTTTATCATCCGAGGCACAGTTCAAATCTTGGTTCTGATGAACACTAATGCATTTGAATGTGACTCCACAAACTCTCAAGTCTTGAATTTTGCTAGCTGACGTTTGTGCCCCAATTTTCTGTTTCCTTTGTTTATGTCTGTGCGTTTTCAGACAGCAAAGATACGAACAATGATTAATCGATTTCCGTCTACTTGCTCAACTTTTACTCTTCTTGTTCACCCCCTGTCGTTCAAAAAGTCATCAATACCTGGCTACAGATTCTACCGCTAATCGCAGTTGAATGATTCTCTGCTAGTTCAAAGCGTCCATTACATGTGCAATGCAAGTGGCATGTGTTTAGCAACCTTTCCAGTACAGCTTGTCCTTGTAGGCGTCCAGTTTCGTGGGTTTAATGAGCGACATTAACATTCCTGTAAATATTGGTGGCACAAGAAAGCTAGCTTGCCCTCTGGTGCGAGGAACACCATGTCCGGACGCAGAATTTGGCATCTAGGCAGCAAGCGTTTGAGTGGTGAATCTTTGGGCAGCAGAAGTGTGAGATACTCATACCGCGGCGGCGGTGGTGGTGTGGGTGGTGGCAGTGGGGGTTTTGGTGGTAGTGGAAGTGGTGGTAGTGGAAGTGGTGGAGGAGCAGATGACGATTTGGATGATATAGCCGTGGTGAGCAACGCAGCCCCTGGTCAGCTCAAGTACGGCGCTGCAGGAATCAACACAGCCAACGGCCCCCGTGTGGTTCCAGGTATGTTCCTCAAGAAACTTTGATAATAATTAGCCCAGATGACTAATATTAGCATCTCCTCAGTTCATTTTTCAATCCTCGTAGAGGAGTTCTGTTTAAAATTGAGGTCTGTCATTAATGCCAAACATACGGTTGTATTAAGGCTTCTCGGTCTAGTCTAGTCTAGTCTAGTCTGGTTTGGTTTTGAAATCTGGCACCTTCACAGTTTTCTCGAAAAACTTCAGAATTGAAATTTTTCACCTTCTTTGATAAGGTGTTGCTATCTTAGGTTTAAATTAAAACATACAGGGTGTCCATAAAGTCTCTTTACCATTTCAAAAATTTATTACAAATGCAATTGATAAGATATTTGATTCAGATTTGAACTATTGTGTTTAGTGTTTATTAAAGTTCTTAATTACATTATACAATTGTATGTTTCAAGGATCCTGTTTGTGAAAGAGGTGCTGTTGAGATTTTATGAGACTTTTATGAGAGACTTTATGGACACCTTGTATTACAACATCCAAGAGACATCATTTTGTTGTCTCGCGTGTTTCAATCTCATTGAAGATTTACGTTCTTAACTGTACAACCATACTTGGAAATGAAAAGCAGCTTTTTAGTTGAATGAAAAAAGAAACCTCGGCCATGTACATACTTTTTTCAGGATATAAAATGTATGCATATTTTGATTAGAGTCTGGCCAAAGATTCTTTCACTCGCTATTGTCTTCACAGACACTGTAAGTATGAACGCAATAAAGCTGTCAAACTTCCTCCAATATTATAATATAAATTCATATACTTTAGTGGGTAATTTCGTGGCAGTAGCATTTCATCAGTTTCCCAAAGAATTTTGTCCGAACAAAGTATGTTCTTTTTTCCTTTTCCAAAATTAAAATATTCTTCCAACTTCAACTACGTCCGCTTGTGTTGTTTAGTTTCTGAATGATTTTATGTAGTCGAGAAAACAAATAAATCCGGATTTTTTTTGCGAAAAACAATGATTTTTCCCAATTGCTTAATTTCAAATTCACTAGTCCAGCTCTGTCTTGATTATCTTATTTTGTTATTCCTGTATCTATTTTACCTATGTGGTGGCTTTGAGTGCAGTAATTCAATTGAAATATTGTTCCGTATAATTTCATAAGGAAATCGAATTATATTTTTTGACCTAAACATCTAGAGCTACTAATCGCAGCTAGTATTCAAAATTTCCGCTGCTCCTGGAAGCTAATCGTAAGATTTGCTTAATTTTCCCAGCTACAGTCGCTTTTGCAAAAAACAAGACTTTTGAGAATTACCACCGTTTCATTGCTATGTAGCCTTGAGGTAGAGATCAAGGAGGTGAAGGTTCGCAGCGTACGAAGGCCGTTTTTGAAAGGCAATAATGTCTTGTGAACTGATGCACCCTTAGTCTTGAGTTCCTTCACTCCAGAATGCAGAAATATGTCGCTGGTAATTCCAGTTTTTTCCTGCAAAGTAATATTCAACTGAAACATTGATACAACTTTCAACTTATCGTTTTGATAGTTTTTGTTTGGTTGATTTCAAATGCTGTATTGAGAATAATTAGTTCTCTATTAATTTGTGACGTAAATTTTGCCCTCAACCGTAGTGAAGAACACAGTTCATGTAATAGTCGTGTACACGT
The DNA here is from genome assembly GCA_006783055.1 of Trinorchestia longiramus. Classification (NCBI taxonomy): domain Eukaryota; kingdom Metazoa; phylum Arthropoda; class Malacostraca; order Amphipoda; family Talitridae; genus Trinorchestia; species Trinorchestia longiramus. The sequence goes on along the minus strand of VCRD01001012.1, from coordinate 29,916 downwards.
ACCAGGAAAAACGATCAATTGAAGGGTGGAAAGCACTAGTGGACTACTTGCATTTTTTCCCATGGTAAATATAATATATTTTCCACGGGAAAAAATGCAAGTAGTCCACTCCCGTGCTGTCGCTAACACAGCGCTGACAGAGGCGATTACGATCCAGTAGTTTACTATATGAAGGGTGGACAGCACTAGTGGACAACTTGCATTTTCTCCTGTGGGAAAAAATGCAAGTAGTCCACTAGTGCTTTCCACCCTTCAATTGTGATCGGTTCGCGTTACGGTAGTGTATCTCTTCCGAGTTATCAGTGTCATCCTCTTTATCATCTCCCGAAATATCTCTTTCTTCAGAGTCTTGTCCGTACTTGCAACCCTTTGCATAATCTGACGCATGAAACGTGCGTATGTTCTTGAAGCCTTCTCACAACCTTATCAGTAGTTAATTCGGATTTCAGGAGTGATTTTCTTTTCAAAACCTCTGAATTGTCTTGTACCTTTTCTGGGGAATGGGTCGTACTAAAGGCGATTTGTCGGATCATTTTGAGTCTTTCCTTTAGTTTTACGAGTACAAATGTTTCTTCAATAGAGAAACACGTGCTTTGAATTGTGTTTTGCTACAACTAAGTTAACCTGTTTTGAGACAGAAAAATATTGGTGTGCACTGCTATTTCTGTAGACTCTGAGCCTTCTCAACTATTGCTTCGATATTTGGCTTCAGTCGTACGCCTCTATCATTTTTTCCGGGTTTGTTATGACATTATAGAATAATTAAACTCTATATTCCGATGCCCAAGAAATTGGCTTCTTACTCGACGTCAACGCTCTGTTTTTAACAGTTTTTGTTTTAGACAAGTTTGAAGAAAATACTTTAGCTTTATAATTGGTTATCTTCCCCAGCTGCGCACAAGTTGTAGTCTCTTGTTCTTATTTAGGTCGTCAAAAACAACGTTGGTTGTTCAATTACGATATTAGAGCCAACTGAAATTATCTAGTTACCCTCAATCTAAAATAATATTTGTTTTGAACCCATCTGAGAATGTATTATGTTCGGTTGTAAACGAAAATATTGGGGTTTTCTAAATAAAATTTATTTTCGAAACAAACGCATGTGTGGTAGAGTGTTTCACTATCAGCACGACTGAATTAGCACGACCTCTGGCATGAGTCGCAAGTGGGTTTATGAAGAGAAATATTGCATGACATTATCATTCTTCCCGTTGTGCGTGCATTGTATTGTAGTTTGTGGTCGGATACTTTATTCAGCATAAACAAGCTTTTTCTTTCTCTTTGACGTTGCTGCTATTAGAACACTTTTACTATGGTGTTTATTACTTAATATACTATATACTGCATGGAACAAAATGAAAACAATAATTTACTTGATGGTAGGTATTTCAAAATTTTAAAAATTGAAAATCAGGCTGGAAATTAGAATAGCTACGTGACAGCACTGATTTTTGTATGATACAACGAACTAACGCGCGTTTTTATGAAAGTATGAATGTGCAGTAACAGCTCATGAATCGACTCGTGGCCCGAAGGAAATCTTCACTGATGCTGACATCATTTTATTGCGAGTAGGCATTCCTGTAGGCTGGAAGCAGCGGCCTCGGGTATCCCAATATCACGTGTCGTGGGACCTTTGTTCCCCAGCGCAGTCTTTTGATTGATTTTATTGTTGCAAGAAGCCCCAGCGACACTGCAACTCTTCTTATATATGCCTGATTTCCGGCCGTACGACCAACTGGAGGCTTCCTCGGCTACCTTGTCTAGCGTGCCGAAAACCATCATATTTTGCTGGACTTGCGTCTCTCCCGCATCGCAGACACCTTGTAATGTAAACTCCGTGAAAAGAAACCGTCTCTTCGCCCCTCTTGAACGAGAACTTGTGTTTTTTCAGCGATTATTTATGACGTGGAAACTGTTGTCACGGAGAGATAAACTCGGGCTCGTCAAAACTTACGACTTATTGAGTCTTTCTGCAAGTAGGTTTAGACTGACATAAGGGGCGTGCGTCATGTTGAGAACTAGTGCGAGTGTGGGCGTGGGAATAAATATTTTAGAAATACTAAATTATTTAAACGTGTGGGATTTTAATAATTGATAAATTACTGGGTACAAATGCATTGATTTATCTTCAGCGCAATGAATTAGGTACACAAAGTTGTCTAAGCTTTGGAACTCCTACCGAAGAAATATGCATAAACCAGTTGTACGTACCAGTTCTTGAAGGGTTCTGAGAGTGAAGTTACTCCTTATTTAAGAGCAACTTCTTGAGCTGTCCTTTTGTTAACCGGTGTAGACTACGAGGATATGTATGGTGAACAAGCCTGAGTTTCGCACAGTTCAAGGCATAAATGCTGACGCTCTCTCATAGTTTTTGTACTATATGACAAATACGTAAAGGAAGATGTTTTTGGGAAGTGGTAGTTTCTTCTGTGATCGAGCAACCTTATTAATGAGTTCCTTCTATTTAGGGAAAAGATTCTGTCATGGTTTGTTTTTGGTTTCTTAGGTGATCTATTTGACATTTCAAGAATTACTGCTAGTGATGGTCGTGGAGTGTAGGTCACGACTGTCGTGTGGGATACCAGAAGCATGAAGCGTGTACTTTTCAACAAAAACTTTCATTGGAATTTAAACATTTATGAGTTGATGATATTTTTATAGTAATTAAATTTATTCATCTGAAAGCCATTAGGTATCTCAGCCCACAGGTACAATTTTAGCTACAATAGTGTCTAGAAAAATGCCCAACGCTTGGAGGTAGTCGTTTCTGCCTGCACGGCGCTGTGTCGAGACACAATATCTGCAGGAGAGACGCTCGTGTGAATATCTCCTTTAATGCGACTGTTGCTGGCGTCCCTTCGTCGACTTGCTATTGCATTTCACGCGTCACCAATTCTTATTGCTATTCTTTTATTGTGATGGAGGCCGCGTAGACCTCGGGAGTCGCGATGGGTGACAAGGTCGCACTCTTTTCTGTCTGCTCGGCTCCCAGAGGGATTAGCCTCATCAGAATAAAAGGTGACTTCATGCTACATTGGCCGTGGTTAAAGTGTGAAACTCAGCTTTCGTGTATACTTCCGTTAGTGTGGCTCCTTGGAAGCCTGACAAGCCTCTGAATTATTTTTCGTGACCATCTGAAGGAACTCATCTTAACAGTGTAGCTCAAGAGTGCTTTTGCTCACAGTAATTCTCCTGCAAGTTTCATACTTGTACCGATGTTCCTAATTTTATCATCTATTTGAGTTCCATTGCAGTGTCAGGACTTCCCTTATTTACCAGCGTTTTCTCTAGCTCAATAAATTTCTTTAAAATAGCCTCAATTGGAATTTATTAAAATAAATTGAATTGATTTTCATTTAATTTAATAATTATAATTATTATATTTAATTATCTTCATAATTTTTGTGCAAAAAAATTTCAGCTTATTTGTACAAATAACTACGGGCTTTTTCAGTAATCGCTTGGCTTTCATTCTATCAGCGGGTGTTGCAAGAAACTAATATATTTTGTGCTCCTCTATTTCGAGCGGAAAATGTACGGGTCTTTGATGTATGAGGTACCTGATTTTTAATTAAAAATAAAAGCAACACATCAAATTATATTGGGATAGTTTTGGATGGTCAATTAAAAGTTTCGTGAAGAAAATATTTGAACTGAATTGCGACGGAAGATATCACTATTTAGAATGACAGGCTACCTAACCATGTAAATATTTCTTTTTACTTGTGTGGAGTAAAGGAAAAACTGCCTTCAGGTATTTGACTATTTTCAAACAGAAAAAAGTTAAATTAAAGCATGCTAAAACGGCTTTATAAATTTTGCGAACGGTGTTCCTTGTAAAGATAGTGAAGCGGTCTTTCCTATCTCAATTTTTTTCCATGAGATGATATTTAACTAGTTGGCTGTTGTTACGCAATCCTTGCTATTTGTATAATTTTGACTTAATTTTTTCTCTTCCAGTGTTCTTTAAAGGTTTAAATTTATTTATTTTTGAATATTATATTATGAACATTTCGGTTCAGAACGTTCCCTGTTCTCCGAACTAAAGACAATTGAAATACAGCGTCGTGTGAATATGAGGCGAGCTTCCTCGATGTTCACTCAATCATGCTACTCTTTTGACATGCATTTGAAACGGAGGTGATCCAGCAACAACATCGAGACAAATATTTTCCTGCCTGTGTTTTTTTTTGTAGTCATTGATAAGCGGCTGGGATCCTCGAAAGCATGAGGCACATTTTTATGATGGTGCTGTGGAGTGCAGGAGAGTCTCACGCTAGGGTCTGATCACTGGGGAAAATTGAATATTCTTGCATAGCTAACGAAATAGGTGTATGAAAAATTGTTTAGGTTTTTTGGTGTGCTTAATGATATTTTTAATTGTGAGAAAAAGTTGTATTTTTCCTTATGTCTCAATTTTCTAAGTTTAAAATCACTTATGATGCGCGGAATTTTTTTTGAGCGAGCTAAAGTTTGCTCAATGTCAATAATGGGGCATACTAATGGCTCACTGAACTTTCAATTAGAATTGTTTTAGTGTGCATGACACTTATGTCGGAACTAGTTATAGTCCTCAAAGACAAAAGCATCTGAGCCTGAATATCTCTTAGTACGGAACTGAGACTGCGAATATTTGACTAAATCGTTGATTGCAAATTCATTATTTTTTGGGATGCTGCCTAGCAATGTTAGAATACATTTGAGTGATTTTGCGATATACTAAATTTCATTTTATAATGCCTCTATTGCAGAGATCATGTAGAGTTTTTCTTTTTTCTGGGACCAAGCGATCAACTGAGCTACGTCGCTGTGTTTAATCTGCAGTCGCTTTTCAGTGTGTGCGTTTACTTACCCGTTAACTTTAAATAATTATAGAGTTACTAGTAATGTGTTTATGTTGAGAGTTGTTGTTATGAAAGACAAACACACTGCAATGATCAAAGCTACGTCATCTATCGTTTTGCATTTCACTACGAGATTACCTACCCGCTGTAGAACATCAATACGTTCTGTCAGACTTGAGAGTAAAGCATCGCTGGTACAGTAAAGCAGCTGCCACGCCATCAGAACCTCCGTCTGAGTTCAGCAGGTGTGGCGATGTCTTCTCTATTGTCGAGCCTAACCTGAACTTTTTTGCCGGGAAATAGTTTATGCTTAGGCTTTTAATTTTAAATGTTCTCTCAAAATTGGCTTGAGTGTTTGAACATGTTTTTAAAGCATAGTATATGTGCATGAATTACTAGGCTTGAGCTTTGCCACTTCTCCGTTGAGGCTTGTGTACAGAACGCTGAAGACAGCGTTAAATTTTTCTGTTCATTTTTTTGTTCGTATAAATTACTGAATTTCTTTAACAGGCATCCACATTGTTTTTCTTAGCGTGGATATTTTTCTCGAAATCCGTGACCTCAGTTTGTTTTGAAGATGAAGATTGGGAGCTGTTCTACCTACATTAACACGTTTGTTGCGATTGCCTGATTGGTGTAAAACTTCACTTTGTACGCATAGTCACTAGAAGGATCTGAAAAAATTACAGAACCTAACCTAAGTAACCCACCGGTGGGTCGCATCGCAACAAACGTGTTACCACGTTGACTCCGAAGTGGTACGTATGTGTACCACTGAGGTTAGGTTCTGTAATTTTTTCAGATCCTTCTAGTGACTATGCGTACAAAGTGAAGTTTTACACCAATTAGGCAATCGGAGGCAACGTGTTAAAATTACATTCGTTGCAAATTAAATTAGGATAGCCAAGTTTACTAGTCTTTGTTTATTTTTTTACTTATTAAAGTTGCAGAAGATTAGAGTTTTTTGGGAAGCACCTTTTGAGTTATACGTCAGTAAATTCATGTAATTCGGTTCGCGTGAAGTTAGTACAGAGCCTGGGAAGTGTTTTCCGCTGTATCGTAAAAAATTGATGCCCTGAACAGTGGTTAAGGTTCTTGCACTTCTTTCAGAGAAGTGCATACTTAACACGTGGCCTCCGTTTCCTGATTGGTGTAAAACTTCACTTTGTACGCATAGTCACTAGAAGGATCTGAAAAAAATTACAGAACCTAACCTTAGTGGTACACATACGTACCACTTCGGAGTCAACGTGTTAAAGTATCTCTCCAAAACTCTGGGGACTAAACCTTTTATCTCGAGTATCCCGAGGTACACACTAGAAAATCCATAATACTTTTTACTAAAGGCTGCAGTTGGTTACATATACAGGGATCCGGAAAAATACCCCTCGAGATAGAGCCCTCCCGCCGGATAACCAAGTTAAGAAGGGAAGTAGGACAACAACTTGTTATAGCTGAGGTCAGAATTTAGAGTAATTTTTAAATATATTTTTAAAAACATTGAAAATACTTAGCGGTTTAAGATATGAAATTAACTTGTTCTGAAAATTAATCTTTCTACTACTCAAAATTTATCGAAAATTTTGAAATTTTTACACCCTACTTATGCACTTTTAACTTGCCTTTTAATAAGTTTTTAAGTTTGAATGGTGTGTGTCTCTAAGTAATGATCACGTCTTCTAAGAAGACGTTCAAACTTTATTATGCAAGAAAGACTCGTGGAAGTTTCATTTACAGCATGTAGTCATTCTAAATATCGAGGGGAATGTAACCTAAGAACATCCAGAAACAAAATTCATGCATAGTCTTGAGACCTCAAGACAGGGAAGCAGATTCCAATTCAAAAATCCTGTCGATCAATTGAGTTTTTCGATTCTTGGGGCCTTCATGAATTTCGAGCTCTGTGACATTTCAAGTTGGACAGGGAAACCCTGCATTCGAGGCTCCTATTCAAGCTTAGGATCAGTCCCGTCCCGTTCTGTTCCGTCGTGCAAGGACGACTGAAGTAAGTAGTTGGGAAGAACACAGTTTTGAAGATTTGTTATTTTATCATTCTCTTGATATTATCACGTAGCTCGTTCCTGTGTATAAGAGGGAAGGGAGTTACGATACAAGTCTAATTGCCTCTGTTTAGATTCATAGCGTTTATCTTCATTTGCATATTGATGAAACGTGTTTCATCTTCAGTCCTTGTTGGAGGATCTATGAAAGGTAGAATTCTTTTCTTTGAAAGTGCACCAGGTTTGCCCTGCTGGCTTTGCCAGTGTTCAGCTTATGAAACTTAAGTCATTTATCAATGGTAATCTAAATAAAATAGAGTAGTTGTTGGGATAATGAACTGGAAGACAGATATCACGATTAATTGATCCTAGTTTACTGGCAAAACTTAAGAATTGCCAGTTGTATCATTTTGCTTCAGAAGTTTTGGTCGCAAATTTTTCTTATGCAGTGGTGGCCAGCGTCACTAACTTCTCACTCTAGTTTTGTGGATAAAACTCTAACTCGTGTAAAAATTAAGAAATTTTCACTCGTTGTCACCACTAACGTAATTTTAGACCTGAAAGTTCTACCACTGACTAAGCCGAAGGTTCGACTTGTGAAAAGCCTTAGTTACGCTCTATCAGATAATAGTCTCCGGCACAATCCGAGTTTTTGCTTTAGTTTATCCTCGTTTTCTAGCAGCTTTAAAACTTTGTAGATCTGTAAACTGGTATGTTGAACAGCAAACAGATTTGAGCTAAGTTACGTAAGGCACAGTGAAGAACGGGCTAGGACATGTTTTTGAATGATTTTAAGGGAATAAAAATTTACTTTCATTCTAGGATCCTAAAATATTTGTGATTTCTTGAGGAATTTGCATGCGGTGTCTCGAGTGACGGGTGCGTTGTGGGTTGTGTTAACAAACTGTGGTATTGTGATCCATGACGAGAATTACACATACAGTTTCAACTATTTGAAACTACCTGTCAAGTGCTCACATTATATTCATGATTTATTGACTTTGTAGAAAGACAATCACCTCAACTTCGTCCATATTAGTGAGAATAGAAGTTAATAATAAAACAAAAGCTGCAGTACTTTCAGAAATTTGATGGTACATATTGCAGTTGGGCTTTTCTTGTCTAACTTCATATTCTCTTTCCTTCAAGACTGGCTGATGTATCGACCCATGACGTGATTATCTTCTCTTCTGTTTCTTCTCATTTATCATTTGTCTCTTCGAGCTGTTTACGCTGCCTCTTTTTTCCCTGGTGCATCGAGCTGCGAGACTCGTAGTGCACTTGTTTCACTTGAATTCTGTCTTTACGTAGTTTTGCTGTGGGTGTTGCCTTAATGGAGAAGGATAAACCCTGTCTATAAGTGTAATAATTTTAAAGTAACTGAACACTCCAGCTTAAAGGGTCCCGTGACCCCCTATAAGCCTATAAGTCTTGCGCAGCTGGCCATTCGTTGGTCAAATTTATTGCCTAGGATCGTGATTCATGATGGCTTATTAATCTTGGCCTTAGTCGACCGCTTGCCAGACAAATTGTCTTGAGGCAGCCACTCGACCAGTTCAAGCGACACGACTTCTGGATACCTCAATACAGTCGTGCAAGATTGTACTCGAACTTTCCATTTTCCAATCTTCATACATAATAAAAAACAGTAAGTGCTAAATTCAATGCAGTATGTCTGGTGGAGGATAAAAAAGTTCAGTTTCAATGTCAAATTAGCATTTTTAAATGTTTGTGTCTGATTTTGAGGAAGGACAATATATGTAGTTCAAATATAAGTTGTGTTATGGCATATTTCCCTGGTACTGTTAAAATCTGGGCGTTGAATTTTCTTCCATTGTGGCTTTAGTTTAGTTATTATATTAAAGCCCCCACCAATTTCTGGGAATCATTCGATTGGATGGCTTTGTCATGGTTGACTATCCGGGTTTTATGCATCATGGTGCAGTGTTTAATTTTGTCCCCATTACCTGAAAATTAGGCGAAAGTCATTGAAGTTATCCTCATTTTGGCGTGATACTAGGGTATTCTGAACAGCCTCATAATGAGACTAAATTTAGTGTTACTCGTGGCTGAAGACGAGGTCATGTCTTCATGGCGTCAATATTGAACTGGAATCATTGGAGTTGAAGTGCTCGTCATGGCTCAATATGACGCAGCATGCAGCTGTTCTTCATGCACAACTGAGGACGGTGCAGTGCTGCGTGGTGCAGTAACCTGCTAAATTAATTGCGTCTCCGGCGAGACCGCCCCTACAGCTGCGACCAATGTAGCACGAGCTCCTCAGCTCCTGCTGGTGACGCCCCTCACTCATTATTTGATTGATCCTGTCAGACAGAGCTGTAACCACGCGTACTGCACTTTCTTGACGAATTAATGAAGCGTGGGGTTCTCTTTCTTCCTGTGTACTTAATTTTCTGCCTAGTAAATCCACATCTCTTAACATGGGTTCGTTGTAAAAAGTTCTTAATCATCTACTGGACTCCGAGTTTCTACCACGTTGTGTCTTAGGATGATTCCTTTACAATTGTTAAGATTATTTTACTGGTTTAAAATTTCGCTGAGTTGCTTCGGAGGTTAAGTTCCTAGAGTTATCAGAAAGTAATAAGACGTGTCTTTATTTTAGAGAAATTTATCCAAAACATAGTTATTTTAAAACTTTGATGCAGGTATCTGTACGAATAACAGGGTTTCATGGAAACAATTTTTATTGCAGGCTCGTCCAAATTACTATTTTCAAACAAACATTCGCGGCCGGAAAATCTTTGGTTTTTTATTTCTTATCAATCTTGCCGTGTTTGCTGAACACACTTGCCTGCTTCAGTGTAGAACACGTAACCTAATTATGAACTAGAGCAAGAGGTAACTGCGTCAGTTAAGAGTTCTGGCAAGTAAGCTAATTTTAGAGGAACACTTCTTCAATATGTTTATAGACTATTAGTTCTATTGTGGAACTGCAAAAACATACAAAGTGGGCATTTTTTGGTATAAACTCCAGAACTCAAGTTTGTAGTTGCTTCACTGTGATGATCTCAGTAACATTACATAGATGTTGCTGGAACTAAGCACTGCTGTGACGCGTGTGCTCGTTAGCGCAATGTTCATCAGTGCTAGTCATTCATGCACTGGTTAGGTGCGTGGTTCCTTGTATTTTTTTTGTCTTCAATCCACTGAATAACAGCGGGTCGTATTCGTATAAAACCATATTCTGTTGACTTGGTGAACGTTGATGAAGAGGAACCGAAGTGCTAGTGGTATTTTTCATGCTATTTGTATATGCTTTTACTTATGAAAAGTGTATACGGATGCAAATCAAGTTTGTGATATTGATGTAGTTAAAATATTCTTTCAATGCTTATATTTTAAAAAATACTAGTACATTCGTACCCGTGCACATCAGGTTCATCAAACTGTCTAAAAGCTATCATAAATATTCAATAATACGAATATCAAGTACCTCTCTTGATCAGATCCCCTTGATCTTTTTAAAATTTGTTTAGGTCCTTCATAAACCGGAGCAAGAATACAACTTTTTATTCCTCCCCAATCTAGAAAACGTCAAGTAATGGGGCTAAAATTTACTTAGGATGTAGAACTCCAAAACTTTTACCATTCAGGATTTCCTGACGCACCTCTGATGAAAAATTCTTGGATTTCGAACAATCAAATTGAAGTTCTTGAAATTGATGCTGAACTTTTCTGAATTTTAAGTGCTAGTTTAAAGAGTCGCTGATTGTTTCTAAGAATTATTTTTAAATGGAATGAGAAAATTGTCGATGCTCGTATATTATTTTATCAGTTGATGGTTAGAATATGAAAGGAGATTACAAAATCTGTCTTTAGAATGTACTTGTATTAAGTACTTACTGTTGCTGTAAGTTCAGCCTGTTTAACAGAATAACTATCTCGCTGAAAGTTCCGTGTGAGTGAATGGTGTCCGAAAAATTAATTACGACTACGACACGACAGAACGCAGGGATAATCAAAGCCTGGGGACTAAGTGAAAATACTTGTGTTGAGGACGTACAGAGCTGCGTTCCATGCTGATCAATCAGAGGCCTAATCTGGTACAGAGTTCACTTGAACCCCTTAATACTGCATACCAAGTGATGACACGTGATGCTCCCGTCTTCTGCAAGTATAATAAAACTGTCTGAAAACAATTTTTTTAAGATCTTGTCATGTTTCCTGAATGAAATATAGGAATTCATTTTAAGAGATATCTTTCATCATTCGTGAAATATTTTCGCGTTCAAGAAATGTGAATTACTACACATGACGGGTTGCATGATGCCGTCATGGATTGAATGCAAATAGAATTTACCTCTATATCAACTTAGTTTTCACAGGATTATCACACTTGGCTTAACTTAGTTGTCGATAATTAACACGTTTGTTGCGATTGCCTAGCTGGTGCAAATCTTTACTTTGTACATACAGTCACTAGAAAGCTTTGAAAAAATTACAGAACCTAACCTGAGTGACCCACCGGTGGGTCGCATCGCAACAAACGTGTTAACGCTGACCACGTCTGAAAATTTTTTATTTTATAATTATATATCTTTTCTGAGATTTTTTTGAGAACTAATTTCAGTTTCACCATTTGATTGCACATCAGATTATGCCGTAAAGTGGATGTTTGATTTATGTGAGTTTTGTTTTAACTATGTTATAAAACCTCTGAAATATATTGGTAGTATCCGCATCGCCATCGGTCATTCCCGTGGCATTGATACTGGCCCGAAATATAGCATCTGTTCGGATATGAATAAGTTAATACGTGATTAAAAGCAAAAGGGTAATTGATTAGGTTTGTAAAGTGCGTACATTAGACTCAGATTGTCAGTTGTCACAGCTAAGGAACCCTGTTCAGCTACTGGAAACACGGACGCACGCTGACTTCACGTTAGCATATTTTTATGGAAAATTCGACTTGGAATCAAAATTTTTGGATTTCATAATTATTTGAACTTAATGAAGAGGCTTGCACTATGGAGTGAGAGCCTCTTCATTGCTGTGTTAAAATATTTTAATCAATCTCCTGAAAGTCATCAATGATGGGTAGAGTAAATTATAAAAATATGCATAGTAATGACTTGCTCCGGGACTCTATGATGTATGTAGATCACACACCTACAAATCTTTTTGGAAATTAATCCCTTCTTACCCGTACACGTTTTAGATGTTTCACTTAACTGCTCCATAAATTTCTGATCCATGCGTAAGATGTAGCCTCATTTACAAGATGTTTTGACGGCCGCGTTAGGAAAAATAACAGTAAACAATTTACTTCATATATGAGACGCGTGAACTTATGGTGTGTGACCGGTGACCAAGAGTTCACTTCATATTTTTATAAGCTGAGCTAATGACTTCGCCCTAATTTGTAAACATGGACTTATTTTCATGAATTTCACTCAAAATTTTGTAGTGAACATTTTGCCTCTTAGTTCCGTAATGAAGAGGTCCACTCTGAGGAAAAGTTTGACTTCCTTCATAAGCTAATAAAAAGTAATTGACTTTTTGAACACATGGTAACTTTTTGCAGTGCTAGCACGGAGCCCACTGCCAGGCCCTGTGTATCTTATTAGATCTGAGGAAGGTTGTATGATCACTCAAAAGAGCCTTTCAGCAGAAGAGTTCTTGAAGCGAATGAAGGTAATTTTCTGCACTGCTACTCGGTTACAATTTAGAATTGTAGCTTCACAAAATGAGGATATTAACCTGTCAATGCTGTTAGCATGTCAATGTTATTAATCTATCAATGTTGTGTACGGTAATAATTGAAATGAGAGGAGTGATCAGAGTTTCGCTAGTGTTTAAGTAGATGTATTTTAGTGAAGAAAACGCAAGGGACGTTTAAAAGTTAAAATTCAAATATCAGGTACAAAGACCATTATGGGTAGTATCATTTGGAGTAGAGAAACTTTTGTGGTTGTTCTAATCATTTCAAGAACGTTTTGGGCAGTTGAGGCTCATCATGGGGTTTGTTTGCTGGGATTGTCGTTCATAGGAATTGTTTTTGGTGGAGATTGTCTCTTTTAACACGTTGACTCCGAAGTGGTACGTATGTGTACCACTTAGGTTAGGTTCTGTAATTTTTTCAGATCCTTCTAGTGACTATGCGTACAAAGTGAAGTTTTACACCAATCAGGCAATCGGAGTCAACGTGTTAAGGATTGTCTTTTGTATGGACCATAGTTCGAGGGATTGTCATTCATAAATGCCTGGAAAACTTAAATCTCGTGGGTGAGATCACAAAGCTTTTCCTGGCGTAGAAGAAGGTAGAAGATGTCATCGTATCTGAGGGGGACCAGGCGCTCCACAGAGTTGTCCGTGTATCTGCGTGCAACAAATTGGCAGTTATGGGTCTTGCTGCTCTGAGTTAGCTATTGTTCATGAAGTAAATGTTGTAGTCCTCTCCTCGTTTGGTTTGAGAGCCACGTGCGTCACATTTGAGTATATTCAATGAGAACTTTATTATAATGATGTTCATTTCGTGCTCTACCGACTTCAATACATGTTTTTTGTGGGTCACAACATCTCAATGACTGGCCGTTTCGTGATCGAACCTTTCTCGGTGTGTCTGATACACCGTTCGTGCTGCCTGGGCGATGCGCTGAAGACAATTATTCCTTAGTGTATCTTAGTAGAGGCTTAACATCCCTCAAGAAATCTGCAGGACTTCTCAATGAAGAGAAGGTATGCAGATGCTGACAGTTTCCGTCACTAAACCTTGGGCAATTCATGCTCCACCGAGACATGCCAGATACTCCATGAAGTAGAGTAGAACTTCTTGCTGGAGGCAGTTCTGGCCTTAGTTTCGTAGGAAGATAAGCATTGTATTTTTTTCTGATTTTCTTTTTTCTCCCTAAAGGGCGAGACACGTCTTCCGTGTAACCGTCGTGTGCGAGTTCCTTCGATGCTTCAGCTGTTCTTTTTCTCTTTGAATTTTCTTCTCGTTCAGATGTTCCCTATTACTGTCAAATTAGTTCATATGAGCATAATGGGCAAACTTTGGAAAATAATAATCCCGATTTACAGTTTAATTTTCTTCGCAAAATAATTTAACTGGAGAATGTACGTTAGAACAAATTCAGACTGGTCGATTTCATTGAGGATATATATTGTGTTCTATCTTAGGCTTGATTTCCTATTTAATTTCGAAAAATGGAAGACGGAAAGCGGTTTCGTCGAGGATACTTGCAGGTTTTACTGATATTCACGTAGGAAATTCACCGAGTGCTTCTTGTTGTCTTATACCCGCCACTATCTCTGGATGAACTTCTTGTGATGCAGGAGACGCGACTGCGTGCTCGATGTAGTGGTGTGGTGTGGTGTGTGGTGTAGTGTGGTGTAGTGTGGTGTAGTGTGGTGTAGTGTGGTGTAGTGTGGTGTAGTATACTGTGGATTCATTAGGCCTGATACAGCATGGTTTGGTATTGTAAAGCACAGGGTGGCGTTCTGCGGGACGTTAGCGTGGTGTGGTATTGTTATTGTGTAGCGACGGTGCCTTAACCCTTTCACTACTAAATTGTTTTCATACTGATCAAAATATTGCGTAAATTACCACTTATCTTTACAACTCTGTATGTAATTTTGCCGTAATTTTGAACGAAACATTTAAAATATGGGACTAAAGGGAATGATCTTGAAAGTTTGTTTGGGACATATTAACCCAACGGTAGCGAAAGGGTTAAGGTGTAGTGTATCATTAAAGCTTCGAATGCTGCGTGAGTTCAGACTTCCAATATCTCGATTTCGTGGTTTCAGATGCTTGCTCTAGTAATTTGTTTCGTGAGTCATGAAATAAATAAATTTCGAACATATTAAGGAATTCTGAGAAGAGCCTTCCGTCAATTAAGTTTTAATTGATGAAGAAAATTAATTGCCGTCCTCTCAGCCCCTACTGAGCAGTGATCGATGAAACACTTTGAGAATATAAGCTCAACGAAGTACGAAGACGTTCAAATACTCTGAGACTTCTATTAAAATGGGCTAAAAATCAATTGATGCTGCACACATACGAGTTTTTCTGGAAATATCAGAGTAAGCTTATGATTTTTGGCAAGTTTCCATGTCTTCTGTCCAGCCAGCGCTGCCTGGCGTACTTCAAAGCTTGCATTTCCGGCATCACAAAGTTTTCTCATAACGAAGACGTTACTCTCCGATATAAATCTTGTTAATTACAAAGGCAGTAGAGACGAATCTTATACAATCAATGCTTTAGTTTTGTGACCTGGTTCATTATAAATTGATCAATAAAAATAGTGTAGCATGAAAAAATTAATGAAACACTTATATGTTACCTTTTTACGATACTTTTCATCAAAGTGAAGGGGTTGCACGACGAAGAGTATTTGGATTCTGTAAATCATTTTAGAGTGTGGAATCTTCTGTAACAGGCACGGCGTTGCCGCAACCGTTGTGTGCCAAGTGATAACAGTTAAGCAGAAATTATGAGTTGAGCTTTGCATGGCAAGTTGGTATCTCTGGAAGAGACATTCGTAATATGCCCATAAAATACGAAGGCTTAATTTCAGCTACATAAACTCAGAATATTCAGCGAATTGTTCGTTGGAGAATTAACACTCGTCTGTGTGAGGTCAAATTGTATTTTATTTTAAACAATGTAAATTACTGATTCTTGGAGTCATTTTTATTGGCAATTTTTGGCTTGTTTAACTGTACCTCTACTAAACGATGATAACTAGCTTTAGAATTCACATTTCAATCAACTGAAGAAATCAAAAACGTGATACTGCTGACCTAATTGCACCTCAGTGAGCCCATTTTATGAAGCACTTTTAGGTGCTGCTTTCTTCCCACAAAAACTTCTGTTCAAACATCGAAGTTTTTAAGCTTCCTGTGCACGGTACAGCAAACACAGCATGGTTGTGCGCTTAGCTCCTCACGCCAGCGGATCATCATGGCTTCCACTCACAAGTTTTTGTGGCTCATCAGAATTTCAATTTGAGGAGACACGCGAGCTGCTGCTTGCCTCACACGTCTAGACTTGTGAATGAAGGACGAACTTCACGAGTGCGCGTACATCTTTTTCTTGCTGACGTCAGCACGTCGCAACTTCTTGAAATAAAGACCGTTCGCGCATCCTGTTCTCGACGCGAGCTCACCGCGTAATTTCTAGCGTTGACGTTTACTTTTTGTATTTGCTTCCTTACCTAGGCTTAAATTTTTCGAATTTTTATCAATGAGTTCTGCTAGTATCGGATATTTTTATCATCAATGCATGGGTTAGGGGTTGTGCATGGCTGTCTCAAAGTACTTCCTTGAGAACGATGATACTTGTTCTGCCTACTTCATTTCAGCAAATCAATGGTGTCTGGCTACCTTCTTACTTCCTGTGACATGCAGCATTTTTCCATCTCTTCACTTCTTCTCTATACGTATTTCCTATGATATACTGCAGTATGTACTTGGTATAACACTGAATATGTCCACATTATTCATTAGCAATAGTGCTGTAATTCGTGAAAATAAATTTCGAGTAGCTTTTGGCACAAAATAAATTGCGACCTACTAACTGCTATAGAATTGATTCATAAGGTAAGCAAAACCCAGAGTAAAATTAATGAAACCGTAGAGAAATATGTAACTATTAGATGTACATTAGGTCATGCAGCAGTCGACTGAAAATGGAAGTGCGAGTGGAAATCAGAGACTGAGACTCGACTGTGTGCTTGACCGTGCACGCTACAACCAAATTCCAGTCACGATACGAAGCCTACGACCGCACTTCTACCTTTCTTACTTGACCCTTTTCATGCATTCGGTAAAACATAATTTGACACAGAGCTTCTTACTTAGTGGCTCAAAAATTATTTCCAACTGTTCGTCGTGATGACAGTTCAAATGAAAAGCTGAATTTGACCTGCACGGTTCCGATCTACCAAAATCATAGCATCATTCTTGCTTGGCAGGGAGTTACGAAGGCGTTTCTAAGCGGGATTTGATATGGTTTCCTATTAATTTTGGCTTACCGAGATCCTGCGAGAATAATTAAAGAATTACTCTGTTTTATACTCGCATTATGAAATTTTTAAATACTCCAAATATAAAGAATGAGAACCTGGATGTTATAGAAACGAGACAGTGCTATTGGAATAGTTAGGATTCTCCTTCATGACTTCTTTTGATCTTCCATAATTCACGCACATTGTGTTAAAATAATCGCTCATAATACGTAAAATCTGTTGAGTTATCTTCTGTACGAGCTTGCGATAGGAATATCGTTATTTACGTCACCTTTATATAGACTTGAGGTCATATGCTGTTGGTCTCCAGAATATGCAATTCTTCTCCAAGGACGCTATTTTATTCAAGTACCTCGCCGTCACGCCATCCTCCCAGAGCACGGTTTCGTGGCCCAGGTGTTGACAAGATGCTCTGCTGTTCGTTCATCAAAGGATACAGCCCCTACACTTTGCTTATGAAAGCCTCCGTTGGCGCAACGTTCATGTCTTCTGGGATCTTAAGTGCGGTCCCATTCTCGGAAACTTGTGCGAAGGCCTGCGATTCTGGTGAACTAAAGTTCTGCGCGACACTTTTTTAGAAATTTTTACGGCTCAACAAAGTTGTTTGAATCATATGCCTAGATATTCTATTTGCATGCCCACTGGTTTCTACTGAACTTTCTTTTGCTTCAAATGAAATTATTGGAAAACTATAAAATAGAGGGTTTGCTTTTGTTGTTCTCTCATAATGCTTGTACATTTTAGATATTTTCCAATAACGCTACTTGTTCATAAAAGTTATTCTTGAACGTTCAAAGTTCTTCAGATGCCGTCATGGCCGTGGTTTCTTCAGTTCTTCAGACGCCGTCATGGCCGTGGTTTATTCAGTTCTTCAGACGCCGTCATGGCCGTGGTTTATTCAGTTCTTCAGACGCCGTCATGGCCGTGGTTTATTCAGTTCTTCAGACGCCGTCATGGCCGTTGTTTATTCAGTTCTTCAGACTCCGTCATGGCCGTGGTTTATTCAGTTCTTCAGAGCATAACAGGACTGCTGGACTGCAACTCGAGACGCTGGGATTTGGTGCACCCAGCGCACGCATTAATCTTAATGTGCGCACCGCCACAGCCTGAGTGATGGTCACAGCTCCTGTGTAATCCGAGCACCTCGCTTCTATTTCACTGAAAACTGGTTGTGTGTTTTGGTTGTGTGTTTTGGTTGTGTGTTTTGGTTGTGTGTTTTGGTTGTGTGTTTTGGTTGTGTGTTTTGGTTGTGTGTTTTGGTTGTTGTATGCAACTGTGACACTCAGCCCTGTATTTTCACAGTTGTGCTACAGGTTATCACTAGGGAGAGTCACTAGGTGCAGGCACTAGGTAGTCATTAGGTTGTGACTAGGTGCAGGCACTAGGTAGTAACTAGGTTATTACTGGTTAGTCATCAGGTTATCACTAGGGAGAGTCACTAGGTGCAGGCACTAGGTAGTCATTAGGTTGTGACTAGGTGCAGGCACTAGGTAGTAACTAGGTTATTACTGGTTAGTCATCAGGTTATCACTAGGGAGAGTCACTAGGTGCAGGCACTAGGTAGTCATTAGGTAGTCACTTGGTACAGGCACTAGGTAGTCATTAGGTAGTCACTTGGTACAGGCACTAGGTAGTCACTAGATTATTACTGGTTAGTCACCAGGTTATCACCATCCTCTCCTGTGCCATGTGTTGCCATGCACTCCTGTGCCATGTGTTGCCGTGCACTCCTGCGCCATGGGTTGCCGTGCACTCCTGCGCCATGGGTTGCCGTGCACTCCTGCGCCATGGGTTGCCGTGCACTCCTGCGCCATGGGTTGCCGTGCACTCCTGCGCCATGTGTTGCCATAGACTCTCGTAAAATGAACAACGAGGCAGGGTTGGGTGGACTCGTGGTGCCATGATCGTTACGTTCTTCTTATGTCGACCACAGTAACTGTTACTGGCGAAATTTGGTGCTATTTCAAGTTAATGGCATTTGCTGGTGCAAATTTTGTCAAAAAATAGGAATAATGCAATCATAAAGTATTCATTGTTATCTAGACATTCATTTCATGTTTGACAAACAAACACTAAGGTTCAAACCGTCCAGTGAATATCTTATTGTTACACTTCAGAATAGTAGTGGAAGCTTACGACGCCTTTATCTTATTATTTAGAACACTGGAAACTCGCTAGAAACAGTGAGAACTCGCAGGAATTTCTGTTTCTATTCTTGGCGTGAGTGGGAACCTTGATAACTGCTTTTTGGGCGTATTGGCTCGCCATGATCCTCATAGTTGGGCTGGGCGAGAAAGACCAGGCAGAGACCAGACTGATTTACTTGACACCTGCATATAGACAGAGTCGCAGCTGCCCCTCATTGGCCCCGGAATAAGGTCTTATTTCCCATACACGGCGCCCCCAGTAACTTATTCTTACTAATATTAGATCAGCATTATTTTTCAATTAGTTTTGATTACAGTGATGATATTCTTGAGTGAATATAGAAGCCATCGTCGCTGAACTTTTTAACTCAAAATATATATCGATTGTTCGTTTGTTTTTATATCGTAGAGAAAGAACTATCAAGTACTATTCATTGACGAATTGGTTACATGAAGTTTTGATCACATGTTCATTCTTGTTGGTCTTATCGATAATCGTAGCAAATTTTGTCTCACCCTATTGTTTCCTCTTGTTTAATGTCTTTTTAGAGTGATGTACAGATAGAGTTTTTGAGGCACGATACTCTTAACCAGTTTTGAGCTTAACGTTTGAAATTGCGTACATAAATACTGTATGAGCAGCGTTTCCATCCACGGAATACACTTAAACTAATTTTTCTCGAGTGTTTGCTGGAGCTTGCGCGTCTCAGATGATACGCAGGTCATAACGTATCTGAGCGAACTCTCTGATGGTGCGCGCACTCAATAGTGGACTCAGCAGAATTAACGTTCCTTTTTCTGAACCTAGCTGTTTAATTGGCATCTTTTGACGTAGGAGGCTGTTGTAAGTTTAATCTTGCAGTCAGGTAGGCCTTATATTTTTTATTAAATAAAGACATGGGACTTGTGTACCAGCCCAAGAATAGACCAAACGGCTCGTTCCCGTTGCCCTATTCTATTCTTCTATTCTTTTCCACTTCTCTTTTCCACTTCTATTTGCCTCTCGCGGAGGAAGGCGGTGTTCCGTTCAACTGACCGCGTGCACGAGTGTTTTCTTGGCTGTATGTCGGTTTACTTCATTTTTCATGTTCACTAGTAGACCCACACGTGAAAATTCAAGTGTTTTTACTGAATTTTTCCGTTTAATTTGCCAGTAGACGCGGGCTCTGCGAAGGAGTTTCCACATTGAAGGATGTGCCTTTTGCATCCACAATACAATGCTTACAATACATGTCGACCCATTCCTTTGAACAGTCTATACATAACATAAGATACAGTTAATTTCTGCATGTACTATTTCGACTTTCAAGCATATATTCCAGAAACTATATATGCCATCGTAATTCTGTGATGAAATTTCATGGTATTTCATCTTGTTATTCAGTAAACGAATTTTCTTCGATCTAAATCCTAGAGAGCGTGACAGAGAGACGGACCAAGCAAGCAACAAACTGTGTATGTATTATTATATAGTGGGATGATGATGTGACTAAATGAAACATTTGTTACAAAAAGTTTATTTATGTTATGTTTGATTTATAAACTTAATACCGGTTAACGACTCATATACGATTTACTTCGTAACGTACCAAGTTCTTAATAGTTCATTTCACTGTTATTACATTTTTAAAATTTACGTTATTTTTAATAGCTTATTACGAACACAGTTCATGTTCATCCTTCTGTTTTGCGCGCGGCATTATGATGTTTGGAAGCCAAAAGTCAAAGAGATCGTTTGCAGCGTCTCACACTATGCGCACTTTTCAGTTTTTTCACATATTTCATTATAAAAGAACCTTTATTGTGCCTGTAGGGGCCTCAGCTGCACCGCTGGGTGCTCTAACTAAGCTAAGCCTCAACACAAATCCTCTCTCGAAAGCACGGCAGTCAAAGTTAATTAAATGACTGAGCGTGCGAGCGAAGAATCTGCACAGACAACAGTCGAGTTCTGAGTTCAGAAGCTCGACAGAAAGAAAACTCATCAACGCAGTACACCAACCAGAATGGAACATGTCAAAGGCCACTTGACTACAGAGCCTTGACTTGTCTAGAAATGCATAATGTCTCTCATATCCCCTCATATGTACAAGGCAGACGCGCTTAATGTGTGTTGCTGGAGGCAGGTGCATAATATGCTTGAAGCGTTTAGGGACAGACGACAGCTTCACGTGACGCCAGTTGCTCGCTGTCAACTCGACCGTTCGTAAGTGCTACGAATTTTGTACGATCATTGCTTGAAAGCATCACGGTAAGTAAAGTTTCTCCATTTTATCCTCTTTTTCATGAGGGAGACCGGCTGCTCATAAAATTGACGTCTTTTACAAGTTTGAATTTTTTACTTACTTAATTTTTCTTCTATTTTTCTCTTATTGAGTTTCCACTGTCACAGCTGAAATGCCCTTTGAGCTGCTACGGCGATGAAGCACAGTGTAATGTGAAGAAAACATAAAATTTAACACTACAATGAGCTTGCAAGTGGTTTCGGATCTCTGGGCGTCCTCAAACAATCTTAACACGTTTGTTGCGATTGCCTGATTGGTGTAAAACTTCACTTTGTAAGCATAGTCACTAGAAGGATCTGAAAAAATTACAGAACCTAACCTAAGTGACCCACCGGTGGGTCGCATCGCAACAAA
Source organism: Trinorchestia longiramus (assembly GCA_006783055.1). Lineage (NCBI taxonomy): Eukaryota > Metazoa > Arthropoda > Malacostraca > Amphipoda > Talitridae > Trinorchestia > Trinorchestia longiramus. The sequence continues at coordinate 8,294 of VCRD01001012.1, read as the reverse complement.
CGTGTTAGTTAACAGCGTGTTGTGCCTAACAAACACATGTAGAGGATACGTTTTGTTTTCTACAGAAATTTAATTACTCAGAATGTAGGTTAGATGTACAATTCAAAATCGACTCTTACTTCTTAGTTTTGTACTTTAACAGCTGATAGGCATTTTTGATGTTTCCTCGCGTATCCTATCCGATCTTAAAACTCTCATCGACGGTTTTTCGTTGTGCTGAACTTCGTTAATGCACCTGTTTATTCATCGTTTATAGATCGACAGCAGCGATAGCTGCTGTCTTGAAATTTGATTCTTCTGAAAAGCGACTCAGGAATCTATGTTGGGCTGCACCTTAGAAATAAACTATATTGTTTAGCTAGGATTTTTTCTCATTAACTTTTAAAAAATGAAGCTATTGATTCTTAAAGAAACATCCGTTCATGAACCAACGTAGCAGCGCGGGAGGAGCGACGAAAATCCTCGTTAACTTATCTTGTTCGATACTGCAACTGTGTCATACTTCCTCTGCCCCTCTAAAATTGCTCACTGGTGTCTATTTTCATAGTACGCTCTTAACATTATAAGCCTTTAAAGGTAACTGCATGTATAACTCTCTACCTGTATGTGGTTATGCTACTCGTGTGCCCTAAATTCATGTAACTGGGGTTGTTATTCCACTACGCTTCAATAAAACGTCAGACTCTTAGTCGTAGAAGTGACGAGTTTATTTCATGTCATAGGGACGAAGACGACGAGAGGAATGCTTCGAAAGAGAATTTTCGAAGCATTATTAACACGTTGACTCCGAAGTGGTACGTATGTGGACCACTTAGGTTAGGTTCTGTAATTTTTTCAGATCCTTCTAGTGACTATGCGTACAAAGTGAAGATTTACACCAGTCAGGCAATCGGAGGCAACGTGTTAAGAGAGTAGATTTAATTGGATATAGCCTTACAGAGCCTCAAGTTAAAAGACTGAGAAAAAGTGTAATGGATTTAGTTTCTGATGCTGCAATTTCGACTTTCGCTCAGTGTCGAAACACGTGTCTCCTAAACGCACTAGTTTCGACAAATTGCTTTGCTTTTCTTACTCTGAAACCACTTCATTTCGTTCCTTACTTGACTTCATCAACCAATTCAGCTCATGTACTTCTTCCAGCAGTTATGATATTTCCTGTTTGCATGTACGGTGCGTTAGTGAATTTTACATGCCATGAACCATTTCCCGACTAGTGAGTGTCACAGCAGTTTTACTCATCCCTAACATCAACAGAATACAAGAAAAAACGTATATTTCCAATGAAGTTTGTAAATAACTTCCCACTACGGGGTTGGTTGAAAACTGGTATCTCGCATGCCTCGGCGTCGGCCCAATCAGGTTGTGGTTGTGCCATCTGGCATCACGCAACCGCACCCGTTATGCTTCGTCCCAAGTCGGCTCAGTAAATCCCATCTCACCATTACCCAGCTCCCAGCGCCGCGTCCCAGGAAATTAGCGAAGGGAGCTGCAATGCACCAGTGATCGTTTTGTCGAATTCAGGCAATTGCAGGCGTAGACAATCTGCTGCAACTGTGGCTCCATCGTCTCCAATGATTCAGGCCGATCATTCCTGGCAAATTTCTCATGGGACTTCTGGTACGAAATTGCGTCTAATCTGTTGAAAGCCGTTTGGGTAGTCAGAAAATTAAGCTCCCATTTGACGATTTACCTTTCCTCATTTGCCCAACTCTCACTGCCAGTGCTTCAGAATTACTTCAATTTCCCGACTTTAATTTCACAACTCCAGGTCCGAGTGCACAAACTGCCGACAACATCTCCAATATATTTCTAGTCCTTTACCCAAGATCGTTTTTACAGTGTAAGTTGGAATTTTTTGGTTCAGAAATAAAGTGATTTAGTGTATTTAAACAGTTTAGGAAATTTAGGTTAGAAACATGATTACGGAGATGGTAGAGTGAGTTTCGAAATCCTCAGATGTCCGACGAGAGCCCTAAAATGGCTCAATGATTCTGACTTCCGAACCCTAATTTAAAGTCGACAATCGTCGCGTAAATGCGGCTCGCTCGCCTTCAATAATTCATCTCCATCATTTCCTACAACTGGAACTTGAAATTCTGCTTCAAAATTTAAGCCAAACCGTCCAGTTCATTCGATTTTGCCGGAAGAAGTGAGAGAAACTAGTGTTTGTACGTATACTCATGTTTGTTCTTCGGTATTTCTGAAATGTGTCAGGAATAAATTATCAACGAAGTTTACGAAGCTCATTTGCCTCTCATTTTAGTTTAATTTTGCAGGCAAACATGTGTGTGAACCGGAATAATTTTATTCATATGCGTTGTATTTATTCGCATAATACATATGGATATTCTGAATTCGATGAGGCTGCAGCTCTCAAGTACTTTCCATTTAGTTAGAAGTAAAGTAATGCACTAGAAGTAGAAAGAAGTGTCATTAGGTATTTCGTGATATTTTTAAAATCAAACTTTATTGCTAATTGATCCGAAAGACTCATTGGAAAAAATCTTACTCTAAAATAAATCATACCAGGAATGTAGTTAGTAAAGGGTTCTGCAGTTGAATTCTTCAGTAACAAAACAAAGCTTCCACGGAAGATAACTCATTCTCAGCGTCATGCTCAAAATGGTAAACATTGATGTGGAAATCTACTTGTTTTAAATTATGACAAAATGGATGAAATTATGATGCATAAGCTTTGATTGTCTAGAGAACTTCTAAAAAATTGATGTGGTGTGATTGTTCAGTAGAGGCATTGTACTTGGCAATTAAGATCCTGCGTAGGATTCCTAAATCATACATCTGCGAGGATAGAAGGATTTGTGAACTCTTCATTACCACAAGATGATGTGGACTAGCTGCGACGATGTCCTTTACTTCTCGGAAGAAAAGTTGACAGTTTGCTGCCACGAGATACTCCGTTGTGTGCGAGTGTCTCTTAATTCCTGCAGTAGCTGCACGAATACCAGTATACCTGGACACTACTGGTCACACTAGTACTCTTACTTCCTGCAGTAGCTGCACGAATACCAGTGTACCAGGACACTACTGGTCACACTAGTACTCTTAATTCCTGCAGTAGCTGCACGAATACCAGTGTACCGGGACACTAC